>JARJPL010000528.1:0-19118 GCA_030782805.1 Aschersonia sp. MBC 622
TGGGCCAGCTTTTTTGTCCCCCCTTGGCTGGGTGCTCGAGGCCCATGACATCATGACTTGGTAGCAACCTGCGCCACGGCCGCAGGGCTGCGGCCGTCAATTGTGTTTCTCTAAAAGACAAACTTGTTTCTCTGGCCTCGAAGCACCCTTTGTATTATGCCAACATGTCGTTTGCTAGCTGTCAAAAACGTTTCTCACATGACACAATGATGCATGTCTTGCTAGCATGGCTGTAACCTCGACCACCCATCAAGCTGGCGATGCTTGATCCATTAAAGGGTCATGAAATTTGAAAAAAGAAAAAAAAAAATTAAAATTCTTACAGCATCGCTAGGTGTCAAGGTGCACAACGCAGCCGTTCGCCTTTGGCTTGCCATCCGCGGATTCCGCAACGATACGACTCGACTTGACTCGCCTGGTCTTCGTTGTAGTGTGACATCGCTCTTAATCATCACATTATTCGCAATCGACAAAAACGGTCAGCCGTTGCATCCTTGAACCGGCCCGGAAAAGCATCGCCCGTGCCCGTGATACGACCGCACAGACGAGCCAATGCCCCTTCGATATGGTTTGCTTTCTACTCGTATTAAGCAGCAACCTCGTATTGAATTTTCGCATTGAATACGGTTGCCTTTCGTGAAAATTACTATTGTAATCGAACGTTGACGTTGAACTTCTCGATGTAATTGATAATTTATTCAAAGATTCATATACATTATTAACGCTTTTTACCTCCCATCACAAACTCTAATTTCGATCCATAATTCAAAATGTCACGTCTTTGCCTGACTTGGCACTCTCCAAAACGGCCTCGATGATTCGAAGAACGTCACGAGCCTCGGTGGCCTTGACAGGCACATCCTCCTCCTTGCCAGTCTCGACAGCCTTGCCAAAAGCACTGTAAAAGGCAGTGTACGTCTCCGGCTTCAGATCCGGGACAGGAGCCACTGACGACTTTCCGTCCGCGTCAACCACCGTCAGGCGCATGCTCTCGGGCTGGTCCTTGCCAAAGCCCTCGACCGTGGGCTTGGCGCCGGCCTTGAGCTGGTCTTCCTGGGGGTCGAGGCCGACCTTGCGGAAGCTGCCCTTGTCGCCGCGGACCCAGAAGCGCGGCTGGTCGACCTCGACGCTGAGGGCGCTGATGCGGACGTGGACGAGCTTGCCGTCCGGGTACGTGAGCTCGGCGGCGACGGCATCGGGGTTGAAAAAGTCGGGCTTGCCGGCGCGTTGGGACAGCAAGCGGCCGTGGACCGACTGTGGAAGACCAAAGAGCGTGTAGGCCTGGTCGATCAGGTGCGTGCCGAGGTCGAAGAGGGCGCTGCCGCCTTGAGGGATGCCAAGCGCGCCCTTCCAGTTGGTGGCGGCGGCGGCCTTGTAGCGGTCAAAGTGCGTGTTGTACTCGAGGACGCGGCCGAGGGTGCCCTGCGCGATGAGGTGCTTGACTGTGAGAAAGTCGGAATCCCAGCGACGGTTCTGGTAGACGCAGATGAGGCGATTTTTGGCGCGCGCGAGCGCAATGAGCGTGTCGGCCTCGGCCGAGGTGGGCACAAAGGGCTTCTCGGTCAGGACGTGCTTGCCGGCCTCGAGGGCGGCTTTTGTCAGCGCAAAGTGGTTGTCGGGCGGGGTGGTGACGACGACGACATCGACGGCAGCGTCAGCGAAGAGGTCCTTCACATCGGTGTAGTGCTTGACATTGGGGTGGTCGGCGGGCGCAGAGTTGCCGTCCTTGGGGCTGCGCTGGACAATGGCGTGGAGCTTGAACTGAGGGGTAGTGGCGATGAAGGGGATGTGGAAGACTTTGGCAGACATGCTAAAGGGTACGAGTTAGCCATTATTGCTGAATGGACCTCATATAGGAGCATTAAGCAAGGGAATCGATCCCACGAAGCTTTGCATAGAATTTGGGTAGCCATCACTAAGCAATGCATGGTGTGAACCGCGCATGGCGGGGGAGGGGGAGGGGAGAGGGAGGGGTCGAGGCGGGATGTTGCGAGGCCGACTTACCCATATCCGATGACGCCAACGTTGAATGTCTCTGAAGCCATTGTGTCAGCGTGGTGTGTTTAGGAATACTATAAAAAAGAATTGGAACAGGTCTTTTCTATATAAAAAGCTCCAAGTAGACAATTGAAGAGAAAAAACTTGTCATAGCCATGATCCGCTTAATAATGTTGCGCGATTGGGGAGTCGGGGCGGAGACGTCACCGCTTTAGCCCATCTGGCAGCTGGCAGGCGGTTCTTCAGCGCACATCCGAATCTTGCAGGGGTTGAATCCCTATCGCGCCCCCACTGCCGCACCCTTTGAGGTTCTCGTGGGGGAAGATGTTTCTGGACAGTAGCTTAAAGGGATTATGTCTAGATTTCCTTTTTTTTTCTCCGATACATGTAGACGATGCAATTAATAGCTGTTTCTAGGGCCATATTACCAACCAAAAAGTATACCAGCGAAAGATTCTTGTCAACATAACATCTTCAACCCCCCACGCAACTTCAACTCTACCTTAGCACTCTAACTAGCTGGAAGCCCTGGAAAAGCCTTGAGCCCCCTATAAAGTGGACTGGAAAAACTGGTTCCAGTGGGCTCGTTGCACCTAAAACTCACGGTGACAGGTTGGTTGCACCGCTTTCAGCGCAGAAAAGGCCCGACTTGCGCGACGACAGACCCGCCATCTCCAACATCTCGGACAATAAAAATCATTTATTAGCGAGCTTGATTTCCAATCGCTGAGCGATAATTCTCCTCGATCTGCTGCGCGGTTTCTTTATACGGCCACTTTCCCACCTATTGAGTCACACGCCGGCCAGCCATAGAGTACCGGTCCGAAAAAGCCGTCTACACGGGGCGGAACAAACACCGCTCTCCAGCCATTTCCTATTCTGGACCCTCCGCAACACATCAATATGGCGAGGCGAGGCGCATTGCTTAATCGTGTATCGGCCATCACGCATGAATTGTCTCCCCGGGGCATATCTTTAATTGCGTTGATTGATCGGGCGAGCTCCAGAGCCTGCCAGCTCATAGTCAAAAAGACTGTCGCTGGTTGCAACTTGATATGCCGCCTCTCCTCTTATACTAGACAATCCCCATTTGTTAGTTGGTACAAGTCTTGGGGCAGCCTGGACATGTATAAGCTGCTTGCATGTCCCACAACACGCCGTGCTGCCGAATACTGGCCATTCCTTGGAAAACGTTCATAGAATGAATCCGCCGTTTGTGGTGGCGATCACAGCAGATACTAGTGAGCGAGGCTGTGTTGCCAGCCGACGAATCGTATTTCGCTTCACTCAGTCCGATGATGTTCAGCCCTGCGGTACCACTCACTGCCTAACCAGGCGTCTAGAAATTCAAAGCTGACCTACAACTCGACAGCCTCCACCAAAGCTGAAGATTGAGTTGCGCCAACGACGAATAACAACTTAAAGGCTCATTCGTAGCAGGGCGCAGTAGTACACTCAGCCACGCTGAGCCTAAATTGTTCCTCCCCTTCTTATTAGTACTCGGCATTTGCAACTTTTGAAAAAAGGAAAAAAAAGAAAAAAAAAGAAAAAGAATCTCTACAGACCCGTAAACGACTCTCAAGAGATTGAAACATTATGGTTCAAAAAGTAAGAGGATCAGGAGAAAAGTCGCAGCGCTGCCATACCTGCCGCCGCCAGCGGCTGCGCTGCGACGGCGTCCGCCCGACCTGCAACAAGTGCGTCGCGCGCGGCGTCGACTGCCTTGGCTACGGCACGCTGGCGCTGCTCTGGGTGCAGCCGCCCAACGATCGCGCCGTGATACCGGTGCCGGCGGCGGCGGCGACTGCGTCGTCGCCAACGGGGGGGAATGCGCGTTCGGTCGACCGTCGGAAAAAAGGCCGCCCCAAGCTCGTGCTGATGCCGCGCGCGGCGTCGGAGCTCACCTTGCCCAACGGCGAGGGGCTCGAGCTGACGAAGAAGCCAAATGCCGCGCAGCTGCGTGCGTACCGGAAAGTGATGAGGATGCGCGGGTTTCACGACGACTATCTGCGGCGGCGCGAGATTGTCCCGAGTCCGGGGTTGGATCCGGAGGGCTACCAATTACAGCGGCTGATTATCGATTCGCTCCGTTACTGTATGCTGCAATCATCACACTACATCAAGGATGACCACAATTCGCTGACAAGAACCTTTTTCTTGCAATGCTTTCCAGATGATGACCATGTATGCTCGGATTTGGTCCTCTTCGACACCCCAACCAATCCGTTTCGCGTCCTCGTCGAGTTTTGGAGCTACCTGCCCGACATTGTCTCGGACCCCCTCGTCTCCGTCTCGGCCGTCCATCGCATCAGCAAGACACAATGTGCCCTCGATGCTGCTGCGTATGTGCCGGGCTGCAAGTACGCGTTTCGGCGGAACAGGCTCCTCGCGGTCAGGCACCCGCTCGTCCCCGTCGTATTTCGACACCAGCAACGGATGGCGGGTGCGCTGGCCTCCATGGTCGCCAACCCGGCACTGTGCGAGCATCGCGGTATCCTCGAAGCCATTACCACCATGATGCTTTGCGAGGTAAGTCGAGAGAATTTCACGCGGACGCGCCATTGGTCTTGCGTGTGTCTCCCGCGTTATCAGGTAGGAGAGTGAGATTGACCGTCCGCACTAGATCCAGCAATCGCTGTTTGGTGACTGGGAAAAACATCTCCTTGGGGCTCAAGCCATCATCTCGGCCCGGGGAGGGGTGGCAGCCTTCGTGTTGGAACAGCTGAACCCAGTCAACTTTGATCTGTGCACAGTCATGCAGTACGCCTACTAGACTCAGCACTCGCGAACACGGCTGACTTGCGAATAGAGTAGAAGTGATGCGAGATGTGGGATCGCCATCCTGCCTTTTACGCTCCAAAAAAGCCATGTACGAGGACTACTTGGAATATGTTATACCCATATACCAAGAAGGATGGCTCTCGGCATTCCCTTGCACAGACTTCTTGATGAGCTCCCTCATCCGCACCAACATGGCTCGATACGATGATTTCCAACATGGCGGCGACGTCATGACTAAACTTGCGCTGCGGCGAAAGCTTCTCAACGACATTGTCGCTTTTTCTCCAGCGGCGTGGCTCGACGAGCGCACCCCGCAGCTTGCCAAGGTGTTTGGGTCGCGCGGAAAACAAGCAGAAAGCGGCAGCACACGATCGGCCCTCTTGGACCTTATACAATCATTTCAAATGGCTACTATCCTCTATGCCATCCGGACGCTGTTCCTAGACCATGGTATATCTGCCTTGATAGGGCAGACCACGGAAGGAATAACACCCACATTAGACCAAGTCTCGAGTGAGAGCGGCATCCTCGATTTGCAGCAGGTAGAGGCAGCGGCCATTGAAGTGCTGGGTGCATCTCTGCGGCGCATCTGGAAGATGGAGCAAGCATCGCCAGACTGGTTCGGCAAGTTTACTGTCTGGCCACTGTTTATGCTGGGCATGTTCATCGGCCCAGTGGCCGAGCCAGAAGAAACCAAAGACTTCATTTGCACGTCGCTGCTACGGCTCGGTCATCACATTGGGGCCATGGCGTACAAAGACGCCATCTGGGCTTTGCAACACACCTGGGAGCGGTCAGAGAAGATTGAGCGCTCTAGCTGGCTTGGCGAGCTGCCTTTGGACGTGTTGCCCGGTTTGTTCTTCATGTAGCATGCCCCAGTGGCGTCGCAGCCTGCAGCGGAACAATTCGTCGAGTCAGTGTGAATATGAATATGAAATGTATTCGATGTGTAATCTAAGATGATAACAATGTGCCAATGTTCTGAAATAACGCCGCATTACGCCGTTCAATGTTTGATTCGTTGCTGTCGTCCCCTACTGGTATCAACATTCGATGAGCGATGACAAGGCTAATGTTCTCTGCTATCGAGATCGAGGTGTGGCCCGCTCCAGAGTCGGTTTCGCAAGTGCATTCTAAAAGGCCATGATAAATGTACAGTAGTCGATGCGTTTCGGCGTCTCCTATACCATAAAAGACTCGCCGCAGCCGCATTCTTCCTCTGTGGAGTAGTTAGCACGCAGTTTTCATAGTTGTTGGACACTTTCAAGTACGTACTGATGTTCGGATTTCTGAAAACGAAGCGCTGGCTCAGCTTGTCCTCTGCCCAATCCATCTCGCTGCCGATGATGCTAAACAGCGCCTTGCTGTCGATGAGGACCCTGACGCCGTCCTGCTCAACCGTCTCGTCAAAGGCGCCCGGCTTATCGACGTATTCCAGGTGATAGGCCAATCCGCTGCAGCCGCGATTGCGCACGCCGACCTTGATGAGCTTGGGCTCGGGTTGATCCAGCAGGTTGCGCAGCTGCTCGACGGCTGCAGCCGTCAGCTTCATGGCCGCCTTGCGCGGTCGCAGCTTTGACCTCGGTCTTGTCGGCTTGGCCTTTTGCGGCTGCTTCTCGGGGACGGGAGCAGTAGCCTTGGCATCGGATTGGATTCGCTGCTCTTGCTGTTGATTCACCGCCGGTGATGATGATGATGATGATAACGTCGATGGAGCAGTCTGTGCTGGCGGTTGTGATGGTGCTGCGGCGGGCGCGGGCGATGCCGGTGAGGAAGGTGGCGGTCGTGTCTCGTGGACCCTGGGTAGGGCCTCGGGAAAGGCAATCGAGGTTTCGGCCAACTCTTCACTGCGCGCATCTGTCGATGAGCGCGTCGGGAGAGAGTAAGAGTGGTAGGCGGCGCATACAGGCCTCGATGATGAAAATTGACGAATGGCCAGACGGCAAGTAGTGTGGCGGGCGGCGGCGACACGGCCGAGAAAGTGGTGGGCGTTCATCGTAGCTGAAGCATGAGAGAGGGGTGGGCCTCACGATTCGATGAATTCAATGTAGAAAGAGAGTAGGAACTTATGAGCAAGACTGGCGCATGTCGTTGGTCATGAATTGCAAATGATGTTGATGATGGAATTTAGGTTGAGCTTTCGGCACAGGTCGGGGAAGGCACAGCAAGTTACAGTGGGTTAGTAATGGAGACTTCAGCGCTGAGGACCTGGAGAGGATACAATGGCTCAGCACTGTTTTAGTGCTCGGCTCAGCGGCTTTCGAAGTGTGGCCTGACTCTGCATGTCCGTCTTCCGCCGATCCAATCAGAGCCTTAGGATTAGTCACAATTGCCTGTTTTTGTGGCGACTTTTAGACATTGCCCACCAGAACTTTATGGTTCCTTTGGCCATAGGGGTGTCCATCGTTTTACATGAACAACCATTAACAATCACTGATTCTCTGATTCTCTGACAAGGAAGAAGAATCATTTCTGACACCCAGAAAACCTATCCACGTCTTCTGCCAGCCAATTTGAGCTTGACATTTGAGCTTGACGTCGGTGCCTCCGCCTCAAGCTTGTCCCCACAATCCTCTCCAGTCATGCGGAAGCGTCCTGCAGACCACTTCTCACAGATGATCCCATGACTTGTGCTCGTGCCTTTCCATCAATTTTCATCAACGTTTCTACTAGATGCCTCTCTTCTTCGCTTCTTGGTCACTGCCATTTCCAGCTTCCACGCTACTGGTAGATCCAACATCATCAGCGGGGACCAAAACGTTGGCGCCATAGTCATGATGGCCCTCGTTCCGACGCGGCGGTGGAATCAGAATATCGAACCAGCGCGGCACAATGAGACCAGCTCCTATAATAATCAAAGCGATGTGGCCAACTGCAAACCCGAAAATGTGAAGCGGGTCGTCTCGCAGCTCATAGAATGATGGATATGAGAAGCTGTACACGATGGACAAGGTCGGCGCCGCAATGTAGCGAACCAGCGGCGCCCAGAATGCAGGAATTTTCCAGTTTGTCCCTTGGCCGACAATCTCGTTCAAGTCGCGGCGAAGTTGGTTACCCTACGCTGAATTAGCTTTGTTGGACAAGATGGCCAGTCTTGATACGTACCGAGTAGAGTGCGACAAACCAGATACGCGAGCCAAAGACGCTTCTGTTCCACCATTTTGGAGCTGCTGCGTCGGGCGTCTTTCCCAACAGGATAGCTGCAACCAGGCCAATAATGAAGATGCCGAATCCTACGCATGCACCAGCGACTGGCGACACAGCCTGAGCAATCGCGACGCCGAGCACCATGCCACCAAAAAAGCCACCATTGAAAGACAGGAAAGCCGGCAGGCCAACTTGGCCAACAACGTCGCGCCATCGATACAAGGTTGTGGATGTAACACACTCAGCCCAGACAACAAATACCAGGCCTACGTCGTTGATCCAGCGATCGACGCCGTCGAGCAAATAGAAGCCAAACTCGGTGCAATATGGCAAAGTCAGGCAAAAGAAGGCCAGTACGACGGCGGTGACTACCCAGGGTCGACTGAACCGTGGGTGGGCATCCATGATCAGAGTGACAATCGCATCGACCATGGCAAATGCTGAGCTGTATCCAAGAACCATGAGGGTGAAGAAGAGCATGACGGCCCAAAAGTTGGCGCCGGGCATCTGCGTGACGGCTGTAGGCAGGGTGATGAAGCCCACCACAAAACTGCCGAGTCGCTCACCTCCGCCAGGTGTGATGCCGAGAAAGCCAATCACGCCATAGACGATGAACGCCGCGACGTTTTCAAACAAGACATTGCTGCTAACAATCATGATGGAGTCCATGACAGCGTTGGAGTACTTTTGGTTATAAGATGCATAGGACGTAAAGTAGCCAAAACCGACGCCTGTCGAAAAAAAGACCTGCCCACAGGCTGTCTGCCAGATGGTGCCTCTTGACAATTGACTACCATTCCACGTTGCCCAAAAGAATCGAACGCCGCGTGCGGCATTCTCGAGCGAGAGCGAACGACCGATGAGGATAAAGGTAATGACGATTGGAAGGCCCATGGTGAAGTACACGACGCGGCCGGTCAGGCCGACGCCGCGAAAAATGGACACCCAGACGAGGAACCAGGTGAAAACGGCCCAGCCTACAGTCTCGCCAATGACTGCCACGCCGGGGTATTCGACGTATTTCGTGACGGATGATCCATCGGCAGAGAAATTGCCGGGTATGGGGTCGACATTGGCTACCACATCCTGCATGTAAAACTCTTCGCTTCGGCCTGTCCACGGAAGTGGGCTTCGAAAAGAATTGCGAAAGTAAATCATGATCCAGGCTAGGTTGACCACAAAGTACGGACTGACGACTGTGCCGACAAAGATGAGCGAAAGGCCGGTGCCCTTGAGACGGTGGCTTATGTTGTTGTATGCGACGACGCAGCCTCCGCGGTAGGCCTGCCCTATGGCGATTTCGAGGACGAGGACGGGGATGGCGATGAGGAAAACACACATGAGATACGGAATGAACCACTGCAGCCCGTGATTGTTGAACGTCTGGCTCGGGTAGCGCAGCAGGTTACCCATGCCTGCGCAGCCACCCATGGAGGCGAGGAGGAAAGCCGCGCGTGAGGGCCATTGGTCGCGGCCGTCGGCAGACTTGTTGCTCTTGGGCGCGACAATGTTGACAATTTTTGCAAAGGTGCCCATGACGTAGGGTGGTGCTACTTGAGCAGGTGTCGGTAGTTGGAAGCTAAAGTCATGTAGTGTCGGCGGAGGGCGGTTCGGTGTTTGTTTACGAATAAAGGAATAAATATGTAGCGTCGCACTGCTCCGACGCGACCATGTTTCATGGGAACATGCAACCTTTTTAAAAAAGCGACAAGGCTCTCCGCACAAGGCCGTCTTGGCCGATGATGCCATGGGAACATGTAAAGAAGGAGCGGAGAAGGGTTTCTTGGCAAAGGCTGCATACGCGGTCTGGGCGATCTCGACCAATTGATCAATGGCTGGATCAAAAGGCGACATTTGCTGCCCCTTTTTTCTTCAAATTCAATTTACATGAAGAGTCTTGGCGAGGGTTATCCTTGACGAAGAAGCGCGTATATAAACTGCGGCAGCATGGTGGGACAGCCATTTATCTGGGTAGGCTTTTTCGACCTTTGTACTGGATCCCTTCAATGTGATGAACATCTGTGTACTGGCAGTTTTTTTTTGGCAAGAATTATGCCCATATTTGCTGGAAACAGAACGACCGCACTCGGTGTTTTGTAGGATCGCCAGACAGCATCTCTGGGGCCCGGCCAAGACGCTCATGTGGATAAGCATAACTTGCGTTTAAACAATGGATCAACATGATAGGCGCAGACTCAGTGTTACCCTCCCATGCCCAGGCGCTAAACCAAGCAAAATGGGGTACCGTCATGTCTTGGCCTTGATCCTTTCCTCTTCGCGAGGCGGCCGGGGGCAGCAAGTTTGGGGGTCATGTTGCAACTGGCTAGCCGCGAGCAGCCGGTGTTGGCAATAACAGAGTTTTCCACATATCCGGGGGCGCGGTCTTTGTTGCTGGTTTCGGACTTTGGCCTTGACTCGCCAGGCTAACTACAGGTACCTTATTAGTTAGTGACTGATGGCGACATTGCTCAGTGGCGGCGCCATGGTGATGCGCCAAGAACCCGTTTGCCCGTCAAGCGGGTACCCAAAAAAGAAATGGCCGATTCTCTCACAGACATGCTACCAAATAAATGGTGGCCATGTTTTTGGGTACCCGCATTACTCCGTGACTTGCAAACACCTCCATGAACGCTCAACCAGGGCAGGGACATGGACAATCTCTTCAAGATTTTATAATACTGCACGAGGTTCAGTAACAGGGCCGAAAACAATTCGAGTATGGTCGATTTGTGAGTTTGCCAACTCGGCGGCTGAGCCACCCGCTCTGGCAACCTTGATCATCAAAAGTACGTATTCGTCGATGCAAACAAGTACAGATCAGAGTATGATCCCCCCCCCCCCCGCCAAAGGCAAAAAAGGAAGAAAAAAAAGACATTCAAGTACATCCCAAGTCTTATTGATGAGTGCTTAACGCCCAGCTCGCCCTACCCTGCCGACTCTCACAAGATGCGGCCCACACGAAGCACATAGCTAATCGACCAGTTTAACCCGCCGGGTGCGGCTGAATCGAATATCAAAGGCTCGCCGTTGTGGCGCACCAGCCAAGGCCAGATTCTCGAACTCGTCTCAACTACGCAACGTCGCGTCTCAGCCTCAGCTGGCGTTCTGCCACGTGTTTGCAGCCCCCTTCTTATTATTGATATACAGCGGACAGCCGCAATGCTATCGCTTTCCAACGTTTTTGCGTTGCCCCAGATGTAGAATCTGGTCATTGACAACGACATGTCCCAACCGGAGACTATGCGCGCCTGGGTCTTTACAGATAGAGGCAACCCCTCGCGCGTACTAAGATTTACAACTCTCGACAAGCCGACGCTGCCGCCGGGCAGACCTTTGCCCCGCGATGCGCCCGAGCCCGAGGAATGGGTGCTCGTCAAGACGGCCTTTGCAGGGCTCAACGTCGGCGCCATCTTCCAGATGACGCTGATACCGCAAATGATTCGCACCCAGACGTGTATCCCCGAAATGGACCTCTCCGGCATTGTCGAGGACGTGTGGCATCCAGACACCGACGACGCCGCGAATCGCACATCTTTCCGCTTCCACAAAGGAGACAAAGTCGTGGCGATGCTCCCGGCCAGCCACTCCCTAGCCACCGGAACCGGTGCGCTGGCAGAGTACGTTGCAATTCCGGCCAAGTATGTGGCGCACAAGCCGGACGGTGTAAGCTTTGGTGATGCGGCTGGCTGCTTGCTGGCGGGCATGACGGCGTGGCAGCAGGTTCAGGAGTCGGGCGCCAAAGAGGGCGACCGGGTCCTTGTCAACGCAGCGAGCGGCGGCATCGGGACCATGGTGACTCAAATGGTGCGAAATGTCGTGGGCGGCTCGGGATATGTGGTTGGCATCTGCAGCGGCAAGAATGTGGAAATGGTCAAGAGCCTGGGAGCCGACGAGGTAAGTTATTCCCTTTGAAGCAATGGGGGCAACTTTGAGACGCATCTCACCAACAAGGTCAAAGGTCATTGACTACACAAAGCATGATAATCTGCCAGCACATCTCAAAGACCGTTTTGGGAGTACGCCTTTCAACGCCATCATTGACACGCTCGGACACCAGTCTCTCTATCTCGGCTCGCCCGCGTACCTTGTCCGCGACGGCATCTACTCGTCGGCGGGAATCAAGCCGCCCAGCTTCACCATCCCCCACTTCTTGCGCGCCGTCTTGCAGATGAAGCTCAACGAGTGGTGGCCGGTGAGCGCCTGGCTCGGCGGCGTCGGCCGCCTATGGCGGGGCGTGTCCATGATGGAGCCCACGCTGGCGGACAGGCAGCGCATCGTGGGCATGCTGGGCAGCGGGCAGGTCCGGGTCGTGCGCGACAGCGTGTGGAAGTTGGAGGATGCGCAGGCGGCGTATGCTCATTTAGGAGGGCTGCATGCGCGTGGCAAGGTGCTTGTCAAGGTGAATTCGGACCTTGGTGACGACGAGACTTAGTTCAAGCACATGGTATGGTATATATAATTAGTATTTAGCACATTATCACTACTCTTCATTCTCCTCGCCAACATTGCCTACAATCATCTTCCATATAACATCAGAATAGAAACTCGTCCCACACGGCTGTTGTAAATGCCATGTATCATGATAAAATTCGAAAAATGGCCCCCAATCAGATCTTTATCACTCGTCGTTTACCTGTATACATTCGCTCACACCAGGCTCCAAAGTTGGATCGACCAATGACACCACGCTGGGCGCTGTCTTCATCAAGAGCTTTCAGATTAACGTTTTCAATGGCCAGAGATGCCAGGAAAGAAAGCGCCAGGAAAGCGACGGAGGCGATGAGCAAAATACGCATCACTTCTGTGTAGCTCTGGTTAATGGCGACTCGCTCGGGGCTACCCATGGCAAAGGATGTAGCGACGGTTAGCGAATCTCGTATACCAATCGCGCTCGACTCGGACACCCTTGGGAGATGCGCTTCCAGCTTGGTGAGTAGCAGTCTTGTCCAGATGGAGCCCGCAATGGCGTTTCCGATGGCGCCGCCAATCGCTCGGGCCGTTTCGTACAGCATTGTCACGTTAGCAACATCTAGAAAGCTGTCAGCAAGGTTGTGAGAACATCATGTCCCGAGATGTAACAAGAACTAACCTTGGTGTCCGGCGACGGATTGCGCGGCAGTCTGCGCAACAATGCTAATCATGCCGGAGCCGCCACCAGCCATGATTTGGCTAATGACAATCTGGGCAAGCGTGGCGTCCATGTTGGAGTATCGCATCATGAGCCCGCCGCCAATCAGTTTGACGAGGGTGCCCGTGACAATCACCCACTTGCAGTTGCCGGTAAACTTGACCACAAACGCAGCCGCGAGCCCGGCCACGGCGGCGGCGACGGCTTGCGACGTCATGATGTTCGTGGCCGCCTTGGGCGACAAGCCATTGACAACGACCAGGAAGGAGTAAAAGTACGGCTGCCAGAGGTAGTAGCTCAGGAAGAAAAAGGCCTCGGTCAGGCAAGCGGCCGCCACCGTTCTGCTCTTGGCCAGGTAGAGGGGCAGGATCGGGTAGGGGGCCTCGTATGCTTCGTACCAGACAAAGGCAGTGAAGCAGACGGTGCCAGCGACGACCATGACGGTGATGAGCGGGGAGGCCCATCCGTTGTCGTAGCGAGCCGCGAGGGTCATGGGAAGCAGAAGCAGCACCAGACCAGTGACGAATAGCAAGAGACCTGGGAGGTCTGCCTGCGCCAGCTTGACAATGACGCTATCCGCCACACTGTCCTCGGGCGTCTTTTCTCTTGCGCTCTGGTGGCGCCAGATCGGAACGAGTAGCGGAATCGACACGACAGGTACAACAATGGCCCTCAAGCAAGTGCATTAGTTTTGGCTCAAAAGATCCCATCAGGGCGGATGTGCAGTCTCTTACCACATGGCATATCCCCTGTTTTTTTTTTTATGAAAGAATCCATTAGCGAAAACAAAAAAAAAAGGTTTCTTTGACTTTTTACACATTTCAGATTTTCAAAAACGTACCAGCGCCAATGGGCCGGCACCAGCGCCTGCACCATCGGGCCGCCGATCCAAGCCGTCAAGATGGGCGGCGAGTACAGCAGCGCGCCAAAGACGGATCTGTTCTCCAGCGTCGTCGTGTCCGCCGCGAAGACCTGCTGGAGAAAGACGATGCCCACTTGGCCAAAGGAGTAAAAGACGTGGCCGGCTGCCATGGTCCCCATGTTGCGCGACGCGGCGTTGATGGCAAAGCCCAGCACAATCGACACGAGCGAGACGCTCAGGGCCTCGGCGCGGCCCGAAGCATCGGCGATTTTGGCGACGATGGGCTTTGTGGCTGCGGTTCTGGTAGTGAAGCGCCGTGGCCCCCGGCAAAAACGTCAGTTGGCCGTCTCGATGCTGGCGATTAGGGAAGACGACGAGGTTGGGGCAAGTGCGTGCAAACTCACAGAATGTTTTGAATGGTGCTAATGGCGGGCAGCATCGAGTGCAATTTAAACTCGGAGAGGGCATAAGGTTGGTACGATGAGACGGTCAGGCTGTCCAGACTGAGGGCGACGGTGAGCAGCATCATTCCTATCCACACAACGAGTATGGCGGCCGGTTTCCACGTGCGGGTGACTTGCTCCATCTTTCGGACGCCTCGAGGTATATCCATCTGTGCAGCCGCTTCTGCACGCTTCGCTGCTTCTTTGTAGAGTTCGTCACTCAGGCTCACGCCATCATCAACATCGTCGTCGTCGTCGTCGTCGCCGTCGTGACCGTGTGCGGCGCCGGCGTGGGCGCTCGGGGCCACTGGTGCAATCACATCCCCCTCTTGCACACGACGACGGGCTTCCTGCTCTTTCCTTTGCTTCTTCTTTTGCTCCCGTCGTAGTTGTCGGCGGCGGGCGGCTTCCTCGAGCGGAACATTGAGTGACGCTGACCCTGCTACCGACGGCAGAGACGGCGCAGGTGACCCAAAGGTCGCCATTTGCAAACCTGAATAATTCATCTTTGAGGAGGTTCGCTACTGATCTGGGGGGGTCGAGAGAGGGGAAAACAGAGAGGGCCAAGATGGGCGACAAGGGGGGGGGCAGGTATACAACAGGGAACAACAGGAAAAAAGCTACTTGGTACGTGACCGATGTGACCGATCCCGTACCTCCGCCCAAGTCAGGTTTCACAGCATGGGACTTGAGCTGGTTGGTAAATACTCTTGGCGGCGCAACCTGGCTTGCCTGGGTACCGTGGCCGTGTAAATTTGACTCGCGGAAAGTTGTTGCTTTGGCCTAAAAAAGTACAGTGTACATGGAGTGACCGCGGCCACCAACGCGGGGGAAACACGAGAGCCCGCAGAGGATGACGACGAAGACAAGGTACATGGAACATGTGGGCGACTCGTATAAAGTAAAGTTGCGATTCAAATGTCAAATCCTCCGAGCACATATTGTGGAGTGGAACAAGGCACGAGAAGAGGCGTGGGGAAGGGGGGGGAAGAAGCACGCACGATAGTAGCAGACCCTGATGGCATCTTATCAGATCATCTGATAAGCTCCAGCTCTGCAAAACCTCGAGTCTAGCGAATTGGCGTGCTCCCTTCGTCTATTTTAGTAACACCAGTGCTAGGGTCGTTTTGATCCCTGCTCGTTCACGCGGAAAGTGGGTGGCGGAACTTTTGTCTCGGCCCAGTGTCCACGTCTCAGTTTCGGGGCCGGGGGGGGGTTAGCTCAACATGATGACTGGGTTGGTTGCTGTGCTCGGCTTGGGGCCGGAGAACCGACGGGCAAAAGATGGTGGTGGGTGGGTGTCGCGAAGCTGCCACACTTGAGCTAGTTTCTTGCTGTGGCTCTCTCGACTTCTAAAGCAACAGTCCAGTCAGCTGCGTGTAGTCGCCTGTCAGGGTTCTGTTGCTTCCGAGGCCGGCCTTATTGGATGATTCACACGCTTGTGAAGCGGCCAGTCCCCGCGCCGGCAATTATTGCGGAGCGGCCCTGTCATGTCCGATTTGTGCCCGCGCCGGTTGGTATGGAGCGTGCGTTTTCACGCACCACATTATATAGTAGACGGCAAGGGCTGCTTCTACCGGGGCGCGCATGCATCTCCGCGGGCCTACAAGAGTCATCTTCGGCTTATACAATTAACAATGAGTTGTAGCCTCAGGTATAGGTTTCGGCGAGCCATGGAATCCGTCTATATAAAGTAGCGCCCCGCGCGATACTATTCGGTCCGCCTGCCTCCCGCACTTTGGCTTCACCAAACACAAGAAGCAATTCAGCCAATTCCGCGCGACTTCCAACGACCTCACAGCAAATCAAGTACGAAGAAAAAAATACCTTCAACAACACAAAAAAAAAAAAAAAAAAAAAAAAAAAAAAAAAAATGGCCCCTTCCCGACCCGCGCAGAACCCGATGGAGGGCACCCCCCAGCACATCCTGGACCTGCTCGACCGGCTGCACGCCGAGTCGCTCGCGCAGGAGCACGCCATGGACCGCTCCGTCTTTGCGGGCGCCGGCACCGACGAGGACAAGAAGACGGCCGTGCGCGACAAGTTCATCGCGCTGGACCAGGACAAGAGCCAGTACGTGTACGCGCTGTGCCGCGCGACCGACGCGCGCACCATTGTCGAGGCCGGCACGTCGTTTGGCGTCAGCACAATCTACCTGGCCCTGGCGGCGAGCGCCAACGCGGCCGGCGGCAGGGGGGGCAAGGCGGCCAGGGTCGTGGCCACCGAGTACGAGCCGACCAAGGCGGCGCGCGCGCGCGAGTACTGGGCGCAGTGCGGCGACGTGGTGACGAGCGTGATTCAGCTCCGCGAGGGGGACCTGAGGGAAACGCTCAAGGAGGACCTGGAGGATGTTGACCTTTTGCTTCTCGACAGTAAGATGAGCCTTACCCATTCCCCATTCCGTCAAAACCCCTTTTTTCCGTCAAGAGACAAAAAGACAAAAAGGTGTCGTTTTGTGGAATGGCTCATGCCCCTTTGAAGCCTGCTAACTCTGCCTGCCATCATCCTAGTCTGGACCGAAATGGCCCTGCCGACGCTCAAGATTGTGCAGCGCAAGATGCGTCGCGGTGCCATTGTCATTGCTGACAACACCAGTGTGTCCGAGGGATACGACGAAATGCTGACATATATGCGCAACCCAGACAGCGGTTTCATCACAATGACTCTGCCCTTTAGCCAAGGCCTGGAATTCTGCGTCTACCTGCCCAAGAACTGAGAGGTAGCTAGGACTTGTATGGCTGGTTGTGTCAGTCGAAATTGGTCACAAACTGGACCGAGGTTACATGTTCTATGTAAAGATAAGAATGGCTGCAATTCAACAAGAGTCATCAAGTAGACAAAAATAGCGTTGCGCATGTTGTCTTGTTTGGTATCGTTTCATATCTCGTTATTATAAATAGTGTCTGCGACTTAACTCTATGCTTTGGAATTCGCCTTGTCGTCTGAAGACAATTGGATTCCGGAGCCGCCTGTCCATTCCGCCATTGTTGCTCCGCGTCGAAAATGCGAGGCCAGATGCTGCGCTCGTTCGTTCCAGCTATTCATCGTGACGTTGCAAAAGCCGCATCGGCTTTGAATCTTGTCCTGCTTGTGCTGGAGCAGAGCCAGGTCCGGCGTCCAGCCATCCCACTTCTTGCAGTGGTGAAATTTATGCAAATGCTGCCAGAGGTGGTCCTTGCGCGTAAATGTGCGTTCTGACGCGGGCCGGTCTGCGCAGGTCTGGAATTCGTGCGATTGTATGTGGTCGTGCGTGGGCGAGAGCTCACCGCAAAAGATGCATTCCGGGCGGGTTTGGTTGACGCGCCACACCAGAAACGACTGGTCCGGCGGCAGGGGGACTCTGCAGATCCATGAATCGAGACCGGGGAGGTGGATGGAGCGTTCGTGCCGCACCCAGTCGTATCGTTTGCGGAAGCTTTGCAGGCAAAAGGTGCATTGAAAGGTGGTGTTTTTGGCTCGCGTACCGACAATTGTTGGACTCTTGTTTCCGATGGAGTCTCCATCGACGGAGTTGTTGGCGGAATACGGAATAAAGGTAAAATCCCCCGATTGATGAGAATTCGCCGAGCCGCCAAAGCTAGTAGACGATGCCCTGTTGAAAGACCTGCGGCGGTATCTGCCAGACTCGCCACTGGCCGAGGACACGGAGCCGTCCCTCCCACTGCCATAGCTGCCAAAGTAATCCGAGGCTTCTTGGGGCGATCGGTTCAGAGCACGTTCTATGGCAGAGGAAGAAGCAGGTTCGTCATCTGGCGGTGAATTCCTCCAGCGCTCCATGGGAGACATGCTATCCAGTAGGGAGCGAGGCACGGGCGATCCCTTGCGAAAGGATTTGGTGGTGTTGTTGAGTAGCGACTGGGCCGAAAGCCTGTGCCGTCGACGGGCATTGGCGAACCAATTGATGACTTGAGTGCGGCTCAGGCCGCACTGATTGGCGAGGTCTGCCTTTTCATCCTCGGAGGGGTAGGGATGGTCCATGTGGCATGCGAACCAGTGAGACAAGGGCCGCGTCTTCTTGGCGGTTCGTGTGCTTGCGCGCTTCGAGGTGACGACTGCGAGGGGGGCGGGCCCCTCACCACGAGGTTCCTCGTCGCGGTTGCCGAGACTGTTCTCCTCGCTTACACCGTGGAGATGGCCAATGACGGGCCGGGAGGTCTCGAAGCTCGAGGCCTGCCGCTTGCCGCGCTCCGCCAAGCTGCAGTCCCGAAACAAGGCCACGCAGCTGGAGCAAGACGTGATGGGGTTGGGGTTGGCCTCGGTGGTCTGGAGTATCAGGCACTGGAGACGCTGGCGCTTGCACTGCAGGCAGGGCTCGGGCGGGCGGTAAGCGCCGTTCTTGACAAAGAACTCGTCAATGATGGCGGCGTTGCCAGCGGCGGTGCCAGGCTGCTGCGAGGGCGGGGCGTCGACTGTGCCGATGGCAAGGTCCCAGCCGGCGCCGTCGGCATCTGGAAGAAAGCCGGCCGAGTCGTCGGCGTCGAGCTGGAGAGCCGGGTCGGCGGCGAAGAAGGCGCCCTCAAAAGTATGGCTCAGATCCGCAGCGGTGACAAAGGCAGGGTCCAGAAACATGGAATCCAGGTCTTGGTCGGCAGACAGGACCTGGGGCATGAGGGTGTCCGTGTCGTCGGCAGCGAGAGCGCAGACGGACGCAGCGGCGGCGGTGTCCGGCGCCGGATAAGCAAGGCCGGCATCGCTAAATTGGAAGAGAAAGTCGCCGTCTGCGCGCAGAGGGTCCATCCCGTAGAGTGAAGAAGAGGGG
>JARJPL010000529.1:0-24278 GCA_030782805.1 Aschersonia sp. MBC 622
GTGCAATTCATGGCGATCGAGGTACTTCGCGGAGTAGACCACACCTATCGCCATGACCTAGAATCGTTTTTCTACGTTCTCATATGGATGTGCGCTCGCTGCGCATGGGATGAAGTGAAACGTTTTCGCAAAGAGGGCGAAACAGCGCCAGAAGAAAGCCTCCTGCGCAAATGGGAAATAGGCAGCTTCAAAGACATTGCGAGTGCAAAAATGGGCCACATGACTGTCAACAGTCTGGAGGACATCATGAAGGAGTTTCCGGATTCATTTGAAATGGTCAAACCGTTATGTTTGCGAATTAGGAAACTTCTCTTCCCACTTGATAAGGAAGAGAGAATGATGATTGGAACACCTGCTGGAGATCCGGAAAGGCTTTATGACCGTATTATTGCCGCGTTCGGCGAGGCTACTGATCGATGCTAGTCGGCTAGATATTTAAGGTTCAGGGAACAGGGTGGCTCACAGAGGTGGATGGAGTCTTGGATAATGGGCAAGGTAATCTAAAATCCTAGCATCGTGTAAGGAGCTTGATGTACGACCCGTTTTCAGCTACTGAAAATCTCCTAATATATTTCATCGCGAATCGACTGGTTTCCGCTTTGTCAAGTTGCGCTGCTGGATGCATGATACATACCTGGCTTGCTACGTATTAACTAATACAACACACGGAAGCTCTTTTGTATGGGCTCACACTAGCGCTGTAGTGCAAGTCGAACTGCTCATCGTCGCATCAACACTGAGAAGTCCGCGCCTGGAAAATGGGGAAACAAAGTGCCCTAAGTACCTACAGACCGGCCATGAAGACTTTGCATGTAATTTACTCGGCACGCAGCAGTGGACTTTCGCCCTCGAAATTGACTGCCTGCAGGAGTGAAATTTAGGCTTCCAGGCCCTCGCCGACGTGCGCTCGGCTTCCTCTGCTCCTACTCCACGCTGCACTCGCATATTACCTCGGGCGACAGAGGATGCTTAATGAGACTTCGCTCACACAGGTAAGTTCGCGCTCGCGAATGGGTAAACAAGGGGTGTCACAATTGGTTACAGTACCAACTGACCGCCTAACCTAGTAATAGTCAGTAACGGTGAGAAAAGTGACAAAGTTTGCAATACCAGCAATTACAGGGCTACACTCTGTTGCCTGTTAGTCTGTAGTGGATCTCCACCACATAACAGCACTAAAGCTCAGCCCGTGGTACAAGAATCCGTCCACTTGTCTTTTATCCAACCGCCTTCAAGGAATTTGATATATTTCTCGCTCAATAGACACAGTATATTAATACGGACTGAACTCACTAAATGGATAAGTCAGGACTGGCAGCTGGAAATTTGCCAATTAAAATGTTGACCACGACTGGGAATCATCCATGCTGACCCCAACCAATACGTCAATTACCTTTTCATTTTTCGTGTTTATCATAGAAGTTTGGCGCCGTAGAGGAATGAATCCCCCCCCTTTTTCAACCCAGGGGATGACATTTTCCACTGCGTCCCGAGGCGAATGCTTGTGCGCAATCAGAAATGAAAGGATCTTGGTCGGGCTATATTTCATTTCAGGCACACGATCAGCAAACATCACGACCAGTTTTTGAATACTCACAGTATCTTGGTTCTCTGCTGCGCCTTTGGCCTTGTCTCCTGCACGTTCGGTCCTGTCGGGTAAGGGCATATAGATGTATCGGAACAGCCCCAGCAACATCTCTCGGCTCGCTAGCCCAAACTCAACCATTTTGTCCACAAGCCCTGGTCGAATAACAGCCGGGTCAATGCGATTCAGATAATTCGTTGTCATGACCTGAACTCGGCCTTCCACGGAAGCTACTCCATCAATTGCGTTGAGAAGACCGGAGAGGGACACGTTGCTGCTTGCATACTCTTTCGACTCAGCATCATTTTCACGACTCTGTGTGCTTACAGTTGCATCGACATCCTCTAGGAGATTGATGCATCGTGTTGGTAGTTTGCTCATCAACTTGTGAAGGGTCGCATCGTTGACTTTGGACAGGTTCATGGCATAGACGTCTAGGCCAAACTTTCCAGCAGCTGCCAAAATAATACTTGTTTTGCCAGTTCCGGGCTCGCCATAAAGCAAGTAACCACGGCGGTAGAGCAGGTCATGCTCGGTATACCAAGCTACCGCCTCTGGATCAAGGTACTCCGCAATGTCGTCAAAGAAGTCGCCCCGGTCGTTCGCCAAGTGCAGAGGGGCCACCAAGCTGAGACATTGATACAAGGCATGAAGCCTCTGATAACCTTCCGAGTCTTACGTGATGTACTGTAGACATGACGAAAAGGGAGAAGTGCTCCAACTTCGCCTAGCCTGCGGCAAGCCGCTCGGGCAGCTAAAATGTCGTCCTTTTTGCCATGCACATGCCAGTTGTTGTCAATATCATAAACATTCGAAGTTGGATACATACGCTAGGTTCCCCACAGCCCTAGCGGCGGATCATAGATCCTGTGAAAAAGCGTACCAGATATGACCGGCGGGCCAATAATGCCAGGTTCAGAGACTCAATGATATCCGGGCGATCTTGATGGCGACCTCGCTCGCGTACAGGTAACCCAGTAACAGACATAGCACCACTGACTCGTGCATTTGACCGACGTCGTCAGTCAAATCACTCGTGCTCAGTCAAAGAACTAGAGAAGGCTAGTTCACTCGCACCAGACGCATGTACTACTGCGACCCGGGCTACGGAAGCCGGGCATACTCAAGTCGGCGATGCCCTGGACAACTAGATTTCTCTGATGTATGCGTTCAGATTTCAAGGTCAATTTCTTCAAATTTTCGGGGTCACTCCCGATGTTGTTGACTGAACGTAGGGCGCGGTGTTTGAGTACCCTTGTAGGGGCCGCCTTGTAAGGGTGTCTGCCAGGCGACTGGCAAACTGAAGTTACACGTGGCCGTAGTATTCAAACTCTGTTACTCCAGGCATGCCATCACGTTGGTACTTACACAACATCTACTCACTAATCTACGACATCGTTACTGGCGATCAAATAGTACTGTACAGTAATACCATTAAATAATACAGTAGGAAAGAAGACGCAATTAATTCGGCGGCCGCTTCGTTGTATCCACGAGCACTCGACCACGATCACGCAATGGGCTGGTTGGTGTTTGGTGCTGGAGTGACTGGGACGACCGTTACGTCTCGTATGTCGGGATCATCTTCAGCAATGGAAGCAGGTGTGGCTACGGGACTCAAAGGAATAGCAACGTTGGGTGTGGACTCGATTTTGCGAATCAGCTCCCTCCGGCAACGACTATCACCGGAAAGCACTTCCCAGATGCAATCAACAAACTAGCCAGACGAGTTAGACACCTTGGAGAAACGACCAACCTTTTTCAACAACCTTCGGTACGTCAGTGGTTCTGTGGAGTTCTTCCTTCAAGAATTTGGCAATAACTTCAGGCATGGGGGCTTTGCGTTGTTGAGGCAAAAGAAAGTTGTGCGGGTTCTTACGGGGTGGAAAGCTTTTATGGGCAAAGGGCTATGGATACTTGGCCCACTGTGTGTTTCAACTTGGACGGGGGGGCTCTATTTTTAGGGGGCGGTCGCGTCTGCCCCGCCGAGGAATGAGTCACTGGCAAGTGAATATCATTCACTGGAGAGATAGACTGACACAGCTTAAGGAACGGTTGCGAGCCTCCTTCGACGCCTTTGTCTCCTCAATGAAGTCAGAAGGGCACGCAACATTATGCATTTCATCCGTTGTGTACCCATATTCGGTGGGCACTCCACAAACGATCGTGCCAATCTCACATACAGTGCTCGATGCATCAGCCACAAATCTCTCAGTGTCTATTTGGACTTTTTTTTTTTTTTTATTATTATTTTCCTCCGCTTTTTGAAAAAAAAAAAAAAAAACATCGTATGCCTCTGGCAGTTGAGAAGGAGATGACAGTCTTTTTGTAAAAGCCCATAGATACCGTCGGTAGGTAGCGTTAAGGGCACATGTCCACATTTTTAGACCTGTAAGGCATGGTACAGCGGAGGTACTGAGCGTGTAGCAAGGCGCAACAGCGGCCAGGATGATGTTGGTGCACGCGCGGCCTTCAACTAGTCGGCCGCAACACTCGCTGGAAGGCTACCCCATGCTCTGAGAAAACGCTCCCCTGTAAATGTTTCCCCCTCTTGTTGCTGCTAGTGGAGGGAGGGAAGCCTCATGATGCCTTCACCACTCGTTCGCCCTGACAGTGTCCCCACGCCAGCCACCTAACCCGGAGATTGACAGGCGAACGGCTAGGAGTGGCGCTGTCCTGCCCGGCTATCGACAGCGGAGGCTGGCCGTGGGGTTGGCTAGCAAGTTGGGGTGGATGTGCGCCCTGGTGGATGTCCACCCAGGAATGATGGCCTGTGTGGCCGTCCAGCCAGCGCACTAGAGGCTAAGGAGAGATGCTGCACCCTGTGAACATGCCCTATTGAAGACAACCTTTGTGGTCTGCTGAAGCAGCCTTCTGTGGTTTTGAACTGCCTTATTCATCCGTTGTTTTAGAAAAAGTGCTAGCATGAGGAGTTGCCTAGCCCAACTGGCGGTGGTTATGAAGTCGATGACAGTTTGCTAAAGTCATCGTGACAAGTTAGTTAAATGGAGTGCATTCGCTTGATAAACGCGACAGGAGCTAATGGGTTATGTTGCTGTGGCCTAACCAGTTAGGCTGGCCAGTTGGGCTGGGAGAGCTAAGTGGGGATTGAGGTGGTGCTGGGAGGCTCTCTGCCTTGGCTACAGTGCCTGTAGGCTAACTAGTTCGCGCGTCCCCGCCCCTGTAACTCCCAGCCTACTGCTGTAAAATTAGTGGAAGTTGGGCAACCCTGCTGGCAAATTACGGCAGGCGCTGCTTCCAACATCTGCGGTGCTTTGTTGTAGGCCCAGATAATTTTTGCGTTGCCTAATTAAGCGCGTCAAGCTCAGGGCACGCGCCTGAGCAAGCGGGTCTCCAGGTACCTCTCCAGCAGTCACCACATCCACTCTGCCGCGAGCTCTCGTAAATCATGTCAAGCTTCAAAGAGCCAGAAATGGCTGTTCAATCTGTTATAAAAGTCACAGCTTGCGGACACCGGTAATCTAGTTCTTTTCTCCCTTTCACACCACGCAATTGCTGCAGAATGGCTGGCCCGTCAAATACCGGCACCACGGCATTGCCCGTTCATCGCCGTATTATCTTTAATGTGCGCCACTCACCACCATCATATGCATCGCACCTTTACTCACACACACCTTTGCAGATTGTCCAGGCTCTGATGCATGCCATAAACCGTAACCAAGCAGAGGTGGCGGCGTGCCTTGCCGCGTTACCTGACTCCGTGCCACTGATCTACAGTGTTCTTCCAAGTGCAGAACCAGGGAGCCTCCCCACACCAGCCCTTGAGGCGGTCCATACTACTGATGAGTCCAGCAGCAGCGACGAACCCCCTAGCCCCCCCGAGAATTCGCCCGCTAAAAGCAAAGAGCCTGACAACGCCTATAAACGGGCTGTAGCCATTGCAAATAGACTTCCCCTGGAGCTAGGCTCTGTGAATGTCTTGTCTGAATTACAGCATGATTTACAGCATGAGAGGGCCCGAGCCCATCATGCTGCACAACAGCGACAGCGTGCAAACCCAGAACCGATGTTGCAGAGCGCAGAGGAGGCGGGCACCCATTTCGAGAATTTGGAAGACCATTACCGCAACCTGCAACCTAGCTCACCTCTGAAGACGGCCGCTGAAAGGTACTTTTACGTAGTAGTCGCACAGTGCTACAATGCTGCCAAGCACAACAAAGCAAAACACACATATTCAGTCGCCGAGGAATTTGCTAGAAAATATTTACCGGCCACTGTTAAGGAAGGCCTGTCGGGAGAGAGATTGCAGGCTAAATGGAAAGCCCTCATGCACCAGCAGAGTTTCTGGGAGCAGCTGGCGACCGCCTGTGGGGGCGCTGGCGTGCTGCTGCTCCTCCCAGCTGAATTCCAGAAGGAGCAGTGGGTTCTCTACCTCCCGCGATGACCACGATAACTAACGTGTGCAGCGCGCGACGGCTTAAAATCGAGGATAGGGCTACATTGTTCACCAGCATTGCGGCGAGGCATCCAAACTTGAAATATGACATCACGGTCCTCACTGATTTTTTATCATACTATTACTACAACAAAGTTTTGCCAGAGTGGCAGATACCTTTAGAGAATTTGCCTGAAGCAGATATCGCTACCCGTCGGCAGAGAGGACTGCGGGAACTGGTTCTTTTTGACGTCACTTCACACATTGCGTCGGATGGAGGAGACTCGGCAACGCCTCCGAATACACCGTCGTTCAATTCTCTTATTGATCCAAGCATGCTCGATTACGAATATACGGAAGACCAACCCATGGATTTTACGCCTTTTTCGTCTGGCCAAGGGCAAGAATTCATCCCTCCCAGCTCAGAAGCCGTGCAAGAGGGTTTAGGTATTGCCAGCGATGTGGATGAAAGCATGCATGAGCTCTCGTGCACGGGAATCCCGGGAATGTACTCGGGAATGTTGATGAGTCCTGACCAGTTACAGCTGTTTAATCAATAGTATTTTAGATGAAGAAGCAACAATATCACTTTGTATACTGCTTTCACCTTCGGTATCGGATTTGTCGTTACAATACGCTGCCACTTCATTGTCGAGTCGGTCACGACACCGTACTCAAAAGCATAGTAATCAACGAACAATTTGTGATGACGTGCGTGTTTGTCTAAGAGTAGCCGTTAGGTACTTGCGGCGCAAGGTCGCATCAGAAGACGTGCCAGTACCGGTCTGACGCGGCGAGCGGGTCACTCGCACTGGCAACTAGCCTCTTAATGGTGTCCCTTTCAGTTAACTTCATCTCTCCTTGCTGTGACGGCAGCATTGCGGCGAAACCGGCCATAGACGCAATGAATTATTTGCGATAGCCTACGTGTGTGCCTGAGAATCGGAGGTATTTATTTGCCAAGGCGCGAGGTTGCAACAGAAGACGGTGTGAAGAGCCAGGCTGACGTAGCGAGAGCGGTTTTGGTGTCACAACCTTGTCTGTGGTTGACTTCCGCACAGGCAAGCAGTATATGAACGGTGCATTCCCTGTCACTTTCCCTTAATTTCATCTCTCCTTGTCAATAGTAGCAATGTATGAGTCCACTCTCCTCTACTCTATTGCATTTGGTGCTTTCTTTGGTTTGCTGGCCCTTCGCCGGCCTGCTTACCTTCTGGTGCGTGCATTTTGCCCACCCGCATTGAGGCTTCTGCTCTCGCCCTTCTCTGTCGTTGGCAGATACTTCTCTGACAACCTTATCTACCCGACCGTGATACATAGGCGGAATTTTGTTGAACGTTGGAGTTGTGCCGACAGCTTGTTGCTGTTCGCCTATGTTGTGGCGACAGGTGTCTGCATTGTAATTCCTCTCCCAGGAATAGCTCAGGTTGTCACTCGCACCGGAACGCTCTCGGTAATAAATTTGCTATTTTGTTTTTCAGGCCCATGTCTGAGCATGTTGGCAGATGTTCTCCACCTCTCACTGCATTCTTGCCGCCGCCTCCATGCGTCTCTAGGGACCCTGGCTGTCGTGCTGGCAATGCTTCATGCGATTATAGCTGGAGCCACTACGGGAAAGCTCAATTTGCAAACGCCTAAGGACACGTTCGCCCTGGTGGTAAGTAGACACATCCAACTCTGGGACGCATCCAACTCCAGAGAAGTGCTAAGACCCCGGCTCGCAGTCCATCGTACTTTTATGCACCCAGTTTATACCTCTTTTATTGAGGAACGTCCGATACGAAGCAGCCCTGCGATTGCACCAGATATTGGCGCTCGCCCTTCCATACGCGCTCTGGCGCCATATCCGATCCGGAACACTCCTTCCCAGCTTATACATATTTTTAGGTGGTACTCTATTTCTTTTCAGCGCTATTATTTCGCTTGGCAGCGTTCTCTATCGTAATAGTTCGGGCCTTTCTCTGGCGCAGATATCTCTTGTCAATGGCACGACTCAAATCCGTCTGCGTCTGTCTCGCCCGCTTAAGGTGAGAGCTGGACAGTACATCAATCTTTGGGTTCCATCCGTGAGCCTGTGGGCCTTCTCTCAAACACACCCCTTTGTCGTTACGTCCTGGTCTCAAAAGCCACAGGAGCATCTAGATCTCTTCATTGAGCCTCGTCGCGGCTTTACGAAGGACCTACTCAGGCTCGCAGAACATGGCCCGACAACAAGCATGGCGTGGTTCAGCGGACCGCACGGAAAGCCGCTTCCCATTAGTCGATACGAAAATGTTGTCATGCTGGCTACTGAATCCGGAATTGCCGCTCACTTGCCGTATCTCAAGAAGCTGGCGCATGATCAACGAAGCCATGAGATTCCGGTCCGCCGGGTTCATCTCATATGGCAAATGGAGCGAAGAGGTGAGTAGACGGATTTTACTGAGATTCACTTGCTGACATGTTATAGATGGGGGTATTGCCGCGCAGAAGTTGCTGACTGAAGCTCTCGCCGAAGACAAGCTCAGTGGACAACACGTACGTACCCGAATGTAGTAACTGGATGTCATGCTTACCCTGTGATGCAGAATCTCCGCATGTCTATTCATATTACAGGCGAAAGCATAGAAGAGGTGGATTTCGGAAGCAGAGCTACAGTGTATCAGGGTCCGATTCCCCTTGCTGATATCTTGTGCTCGGAGCGAAGACAACGACGACGCGGGAGTAGGACGGTTATTTCAGGCAAGTTCATATCATTATAAAGATTGAAATTCAACTAATGCCAACAGTATCTATGTGCGGTTCCATGCGGGACACCTTAGTTGAAGTGATGCGACGTAATCGGAACCGCGGTATGGATGTCAGATACGCGGAATACCAACCGTGACATGTTCGCTGCGCTATGAAGAATCATTAAATGTCTAGTGTCACTTTTTGAGCGTTGAACCTGTATACATGTTCCCTACGTATTGTCACCCTCTAGTACTAGTTAGGTTCGAGAATCTATATCACACATCCCCCTGCCGCTGTTGCTGGAAATCTGTATCCGTAGCCCACCCATGTGTTCGTCATAGAAACCATGCCTGCGACTCGTCTCTTGTGCCAAGGAAGCCTTAGAAAAGCATTCTATTACGGTCAGTACTGTTTGGGGCCTGTAATCCTATCTGTGTGCCTTACTTCAGAAAGAGTGGTTAATTTAGAGGTAGTTTGCGTCGCGGATAGAAAGCCGAACGCTAGCGGGAATCGTCGAGGATCATCCAGGCCCACGTTTCCATCGTCCCTGGCTTGGCCATGGGCAAGGTACATGATAATTTCTCCCACGGCCTTTGCATGTTGGCACGCTCCCACCGACGTGCGAATATGTTCTTGGCCCCCTGACCATATCAGTAGGGGATGTACCATGGTATGAGCGTGACTTACATAGCTTGATATTTCCAAACAAGTCTACTAGTACGTTGGAACTTGTAAGACTCGAATGCTCTAGGCCATTTCGTTCTAGGTATAGAAGCCCGTCGACAATCTGCTGAGTTTAGCGGCGAAGTGGTTCACATGCAGACTAAAAGCGTACCTGGCCAACCACGGACGCCAGTCGCAAATCATCCAGAAGAGGATTGCCCGCAATTTCGCATAGTGCTAGTGGCATGAATTCGAAAGACACTAGGTACCCCCCCTCTATAGGAAAGAACTCTCTGGCTTCAACAAACTGGTTGTGCTGAATTCTGCGTATTGCTTGTACTTGACTTTCTGCCTTACGGCCGGTGAAAGTCTTGATGATTACAACCGGATTCCTTTCTGGATCAGGGCTTTTCTCTTCTGCCACGGTGAAGTAGTCGCTATCCCCCAGCTGCAGGTCAAAAAGCTTTAGGTAGGTGTCTTGCGGTAGTCGAACAGGCGCTGGTGCAGGAGTGATCGAGCCGTCGTTTTTCTTTGCAGGCTGGCAATCATCCGTGGGCGTAGTTGGGCTCTGTTTTTTCTTAAGTCGTTTGGGGGCGTTGCGGGGTTCGGTCGGTGTGTCATGGCTCATCTCCCTTCCATCCTGCGCGACAAATGCCTCTCGTGCTGGCACATCCTGCAGTTTAATTTCTGAGTATCGGATTTTGTTATAGTGCGCACTCATTGTAGCCAGAAGTTCACCGTGTTGGATAAAGACACAAAAGTTGGCCACACGCACGGGGTGTGGGTGCCCTGTACTTATACAGGCTAGTGGCAGAGGTTTTGGCGGCAAAACTGTTACAGCATATGAATATAAAGCCATTTCCTTTCCACCAAGCATTCGCAAGTTTCTGGTCCGGCTGTATCAAATGCTGTAAAATATCCCCTATTATGGCTCGGAGTGGGTTTCAGGCGGTATCTCGCCGCATATGCGCAGAGAAAAGCCTCAAGCACGCTGGCACGGCAGAGGTTCAACTCAGCATCCTGGACTTTCCCAACTCCACCAACGCGAACAGTAATAACGTAAAGCGCTTAATTAGGCTGTTCAAGAATCAGCGCGGCTATAGCCCAGCTGAACGGCAAAATCGCATACCCGCTGTCATTGACGAGGCGGATTTACACAGAGCGCTGAACGCCTCCGGATTAAGTCGAGAATCGCTTCTGTCATGCAGCAGCAAGCCGCCCAGGTTAGAATTCCCATCAGGATTTCGTATGCAATGTTTGCGTGGGCGTGACAGGGTGCAAGCTTCCGAAGAAGTTTCTCGGTCGCTCGATCCGCATTGGGTCGTCGACCTCTACATCGCAGGTTTGTGGTAGTCGTATTGAACGTCCAACGCCCGATCTAATCTTAGCAGATATAAGCGACGAGGCGAGGAGAGATCTGATGGAAGAATACTCAAGCGAGAAAAAACCAGCGGATGGCGTATTTTTTCGCAAGATACGGGAATACCAGGGTATATTCGGAGAGCCGAACGAATACCTCGAACAGAAGTGGTGGGCACGTCTTGGTGCGATAACAGACTCGGAGCACAGGAAAAGCCAGCTCGAGAAGCTCTTTGGACATCGTGAGTTTGCACCGGCATTTGACGCCTTCCGCCATTTGCCAGCTCTCTACTGTGGGCTTCGGCTAAGCGTCATCAATAAAATGATTGCCATGAGATGTCACGAAGTAAGTTCGGATCGCGCCTGCTTTTATAGCTGGGCTGACAGACAGGAATTACTGGCATACCTGCGCTTCATCAAGGATTTTTGGTATAACGTCTTCGACAGAGATGAAGCTGCGATGGAGAAACTTGATGAAGACACCATTGACAAGATTCAGCTCACCGCACCCGGCGCATGCGAACGACAGGCTCGTCATCTTTATGAAAAGGTCAACAGTGGCCAGATTTTCAGTGCATTCAGCGATACCGAGAGAAATAGGATTTGGTTACGACTTTGTTCGGCCACCAAGGACTGCTTGGTCCCTTCGCTGCTTGCCTTCTTCGAGAATCTCAAGTACCTGCAGCCTGCAGCGGACTGCATGCGACGACTCGTCCACCTAGAGAGGAAGCAATCTATACGATGTGCTTTTGAGATCGCATTCTCTCCAGGAGATGGCGACGCGTGCTTCATGCAGACCTCTTCGGCGTCTTTCACGACGATCCCGATCATTGCCGCAGATAGCTTCGACATTGCGTACCGACAGTTGTGGCTGTACGCCCTGCGTGAGCAGCGGGAAATGCCAATCAAGCGCAAGGAAAAACTGGCGACGGCCAAGGCCCAACAGGCCGATGAGGTTGTGGTTTCTCGATTTGCCCGTCTGGCACAAAGGCTCGGATTCAAATCCGATGAGATTAAGGCTTTAGTGGAGATGGATCCGGACCGGGAGATTGCACGTCGACTGCTGATCACAGCAAGAAAACCAGAGGAATTTGAATTCGACGATATAAACGCTAGCATTGATACCGTCACGGATGTGCTGGCCACGGCGCAGCCCATTTCCAGGCAGTCATTGACGGATGAAGATGACATCGATTGTGCCGAGCGACCACCAGCTCTGTGCGGCAAACCCCATGCAGCGGATCATGCTCACGACAAAAAGCAGATGTTTCTGCAAAGGCTTCATCGGCCGATGCCAAGACCTCGTTTGCGTTTGACATCAATTTTCATCCAGCGATCAACATTCTTTGCCTTCTTCGGCAAGGATCTCGGCATTTCCATTGACGATCTTGCATCGGTGGAAGACACGCACATGCTTGACCAAAGCAGTAGACACGAGCAACGCTTGCCTGTGATTTCAGGAGCACATATGCCCGAGCAAGTACTGGAGGTCGCCGAGCGGCGACCAAGGAGGCTGGAGAGGCAAGAAGTGCGGCTGGAACGGCTGGCGGCCACCGAACAGCAGTTTTCTGCAAACATTGAACAGCTGAGAAACGACATGGCGCTCCAAGAAACGAGACTTCTTACACTGAGGGGTGAAGAGCAGGAGGCGCTTCAAAGGCTCAACAGACTGCAGCAAACAGAAGCCGAGCATACGCTTCGTGTAGAGAGTCTTCAGGCCGACGAGCAAAACCGACAAAACGAAATTGTCGCGCAGGAACAGAGACGAGCCAATCTTGGCGACCAGATCCGGCTCGATCTCTTGGGTCCCGGCGAGAAAGAGCACCTGGCCACTGTTGAGAGAGACGGGGAATTCCCTGACCACCACACATCCTCGCGACCGGAGCAGGTATCGCTGGTGGAAGACTTGACGGCGGAAGAAAAAAGACTGCAGGCCGTGGTGGAGCATCTAACCGTGCAAATTGCCCGACTCGACGAGGAGAAGGCGAGCAAAGAGGGGTCTATAGCAGAAGTAGAGGGCCAGCACAAGTTAACGGTTAACCAACTCGTGGCTGAAGAAGCAGAATTACGACACCAGATCGACCAGCTGAAGAGAGATCTAGCGCGTCTTCAAGCTAGACTCGATGCAGGCGCTGGACGGCCGATAGAGCTGCAGCAGGAACAAGCATTGGAAGAGGGGTTATCTTCCCCACCAATAGCGTCGAGCAACGACCTACCCGGGACCGCGACCAACGAGCATTTCGCGGCAACAGAAGCGCCTGGAGGCCTAGATGGGCAAGAAATTCAGGGGGTTGGTTTGGAACAGGCTGTGAGGGAGGCTTTAGGTTCCCGTTATGAGGCTCCAGACACTGCAAGTAGTGGCCAGGGACAATCTGCATCCTCCCCATTAGTGAGTCAAGATGAGATCCCCGCACATGAAGAAGTGGCAGAAGCTGAGTTTACTTCGCAAGTAAGTCCATATTCACCCCATCCTAGCTGAGCCAAGTCTAAAAGCTACAGGTCTCTTCTCCAGGAGCAGAAATGGTGCGCATAGAGTTCAAACTTTTAGTAGATGGGAAGTGGAGGACGCAGCAGAGCGTTGTGGTCGATCCCGCTGAGCCGTCAGCCGTGCAACGGCTGGCGGGCAAGTATATGCGGAACGGGATGGGACTTTTTGATAGCGAGAATCAAATGCTCCGTCCGCAGAACTGCTTTAGGCGAGTGACAAGCGACGGAACACGTACTATTCATCTAATACCAGAGTGGAATGCCATCAAGGAGAGAGAAGCAGCATGGCGACCGCGAAAACGCAGTCGAATTCATTAAAAAGCCCGACGTGGGTGATGTCCATTGGGTGGTAGGAGTTTTGGGTGCCAGGTCATTTATGTGCTAGGAACAAGTAGGGTTAGGATAAATACAGTGCTGTTTGATTCGTGCTAGGAGCGTATGGTGCTAGTCAGTGTGTGCTAGGGCGTGCATGCCATCACTAACGACGGATGGGATCTGGGGTGGTCTGGCACCTTTGGGCTGGGCTACAGTGGGTGCTGGGTCTAGCGTACCAGCACACGGAATAGCATAGCCCAAAGGTGCTGGCCTGTATGGGTGACAGCACAAAATTTTGGTTAGCGTGGCCATGGCCACTGGCTGCGCTGTCCTATTGAGGATAGCGCCTGTCGTGGACATCCACCCGTGGGCAGCCTCCGCCTTTGATAGTCGTGGCAGGATTGACGTCCTCCTCCGTGGACAGCCGCCCACGGCTAGCCGCAACCATGGATGCCCGCCGCGTGCTGGCCACAATGGATGGACAAGGAACGATGGCGCTGGCGTGGGGTAGTTGTGAACGGACAGGCGCGACTCTTAGTAGGACAGCGCAGCCAGTGGATGACCTGCAGCTAACCGCAACGAGAGGCTTTCCCACGGTCGCAAACATCTAGCAATTCACCGCCCCTACATACAATGAGATATAGTCGCAGCAAGGAACATACCTATTCGGCCTATGACAAGTCTAACAGTGATCCAAAAATCCACGTACCATGAGCGTCTTTTGTTCTCCTTGCAACCGGTCGTTTACTCGTCACGATGCTTTTTCACAGCATCCGCGCGACGCTCCGGCCCATGCCCCAGTGTTTGACTGTGATGCCTGCGATCGGTCCTTCAACAGCCAGGAGGCTCTGGATCAGCACACGCGCAACTCTCAGCTTCACCAACAGAGTATAGAGACTCCCCTGGATACTTTTTTCCGTTCTTATCTAAATTTTGACTATAATTCTTCTCTTCCACCTGCTACTTCGTATGCCAATTTGCAGGAGCATATGGGCTGGCTCCGAGGTGAGGCATGGGCAGACTATCAAAATGCGCTAGAAGGTGAGTTACGGATGTGGTACGGCCAGGGAAATAATTTGACTGCATGGCATGCTCTTTGTCGTGCAATTGGCATTATTCCACTTCCCAAAACGTGCGCGCAATGCTAGGAGATAGTACATTTCGTCGTGAATAAAGTCTGAATCAATGCTAATGTACAAGATAGGCCGTGCGTAGGACACATTAATATCGTTGACCTGATCGAATGGGGACGAAGTAGTCGTGAAGATCAGGTTCAGTGCTTCGGCACTGTGGAAGAACTGCGAGCCTACACTAAAAAGACAGGAAAAGTACCCGTAATACTTTCAATCAAGCCGATGGCAATGTTGTTTTACGGCATCTACTTCGGAAAATATTTCGTGGGGGCTTGTAAACCGAATAAAAACAATTTGTATTGCGATTTGAACCAAAATGCCACTGTTGTTTGTACATTGATGTTGGCGCCGTGGCCAAGTAGCAGGTCAGGAATATCTAGGCTTAAGATGGATGACAGATAACCCTGAATAGATGCAGAACCAATGATAAGTGGTCATGGTTGTGTCCGCAAAACCGAGCAGGTAAACATATAACCTCCCGACTCGCCACTGTCCAGTAACAGGTGCGGGTTTCAAACACAGGCCGAACTGGTAACTTATGAATCAATCTTTGGTGTGCTTGCCTGACGGCGTAGCCAGAACGACGCGAAAAGATGGTCAGAGGCCGTGTTTCTGCACATTTGAAGCCCTACAAAGACTGGAATATGAATATGCATACCGGAAGGGTAGACTTAGAGACCTCGCTTCGCGTCAAAGCAACCGGCGGCCCTCTGGAAGGTTTGCCGAGGCGTCCACTGATGCGGTGAATCAGCTGCATCTTGTGGGACTAATCCTTTCGCAGCTGGCGAAACAAGAAAACACGCTGCTTTCCCAGTCTGAGCCTGAGCCTGATATGAGGTGCATAAAAGAGAAGATGAAACTGGAAACAGCAGAAATTCTACGGACAATTCTATGAAGTAGAATGCATGTGGTTGATCCAGTCGGGCGAGCCAAGCTAGCTCCAAATATCTTTGCTATTATTAACAATGTAAAAGCGTTTATTATATTAATACATATAGTATCAATAATCACTGTAGTATTAATAAATAGAACTGCTCCGCCAAGAGACCTGGGAAAGAGCGGGTTTTGACTCGTGGCTACGTGCCACTAAAGTACGTGCCCGACAAAGCTCGCAGCGCCAGCGTCTGTCCTGCGTATGCACGTCTTAAGTTGTTTGCCCTCTTACTTGCCCCAGCCTCTATACTCGCACCGGTAAAGTGTGCGACACATCAAATCTTCAATAGCACACCGTGGGCCCGGTTGTGGTGCATCGCGTTCTCGAGTGCAGAACTGTATGTACATGCCTAACAGCCAGGACGTGATGGCTGCCGATTGGAAGGCAGTATGATTGAGCTGTGACTAGCTGGAATCTTCTCAGAGTTATATTGGCAATGATGCATGTGTCGTGGTTTTGCGTCTGGTCTATTGCCATGATGAGTCCCCGTCATTGTCATTGGCCATCGGGTTGTCGTCGCCGTCTTTGTCGTCGTTGCCGTCGTTGAGCGAGGTCATCAATACAATCTACCAACGAAGCCCAGCAAGTGCAAAATTGTGATCTGATGGAACAAAATCAAGACCGACCTCAGAATTAGACAACTGGTTTGCGGCTGATTCCCGCCGTCTGTTCCCCGAGCATCTATGATGTTGCTGGCCATTTAATGCAGGTAGTTGACATTGGCGTCATTTCTGCGAGTACAAGCACCAACAGCGCAACTGCTCCCTGGAAGCATTTCGGCACCACGGCACCATACTTAGCGCAACAGAGTATGTGGCAGTAACGTTTTTTTAGGTTTAGTGTTCAAACCAAAGAGGTAAAATCCGGGCCGAGTGTTGAGTCTCAGCGAGAGAGCTGCTGCAATGCACTAAGAAACAATTTGGGACGCGGAAACTATGCGTATGCAGGTGAGACAGCTTGGGAGAGGCGTCAGCGCTGGATCATGAGTGCTAATTCGCTTTTTTTTTGTTGCCCCAGGGTGGTTAGAACTCACTCCGCTGACCCGCTAACTCACAAGACGTCGGCAAATGTCAAAATTATTGCTTCAAGCCAACACGCGTTTTATTTTCTTTCACTTCCATGCCTTCGGTATTGATATCCTCTACTCTTCTGCCAAGTTATCGACTTCTGCGAAAACATGGTTGCCTGCAGCAGATGTGGGCTATGCGGTGTTGCAGCTGAAGGCGCCTGACTCGATGCCATTAAAAATACCGGCCGTCATGGGTTGCAAGGCTCACTGCAGGGCTCTTTCAGGCGTGACTCCGCACAGCCTTTAGCTTTCAGGTAGCAAAGATGTAGACGAAAAGGACGTTTCCAAGCATCTAACGGCGACCAGCTTCATCGTTAGTTTCTCCTTCTGTTGCCTTTCCGATACGATGCGCTCAATTTACAAACAGCTCGGCCAAGGCGAGACTATCCGAGTCTTGAAAATAGCTAGGTCGGTCGCCCAGACTGATCAGCTGTACGGAAGCTTGCAAGTCGTCAAGTTACAAGAGCGGCCAAAATACCAAGCTTTGTCCTACGTTTGGGGGCCTAGAGGGCAGCATGATCCAATTGTACTGATTGATAATTGTCCTTTTCAAATCAGTACATCTTTATTTCAAGCGTTTTTAAAGCTCACAATCGGTGCCTCACCAGTCACTCTATGGGTTGATCAGATCTGTATCAACCAACTGGACAATGCCGAAAAGCAGCAGCAAGTTCGACTGATGTCTAGGATATATCAGCAAGCCGACCAAGTTATATGTTGGCTTGGCGTTCAAGAAAACAACAGCGATATTGCTTTCAAGCTCCTCCGCATTCTTAATCTTAGCGATGGGATGTATGAAGCCTACAACGACCTGGTGGCCGGAGGGTATGCGCGAAGCCCCGCCGATCTCTTCAGTCCATCAAATACACTTGGTAAAGCAGTAGCTTTACTTTTTCAGAGATCCTGGTTCGAAAGACTGTGGATCGTGCAAGAAGTAGCCCTAGCGAATCGTGTTTTGGTACACTGCGGTGCATGCTCCATGGAAGGGCAGCTATTCTTTGAAGCAGCCGATAAACTATTTTCGCTTGTTTCTGATCCACCTGAACCGCGTCTTCAGGAGCCATTTCACCGTGCCTGCAAACTCAAAGACATACGAGAGCAGGTCACTGCTCAAAAACAACTATCTCTGCCTCACCTGGCGCAGACGCTGAGTAGTTGGCGTTGTGAGAACGAGGTTGACCGGTTAAACGCGCTGCTGGGCATCGCGTTCTACAAGAACCCGACAGATGCCTGGTTTATAGCTCAGTACTCTCTTCCCTCTGCAGAATTGTTCATGAAATTCGCTACAGACCACATACGCAATACAGGCAGTCTTGAAATCCTACATTTTGCCGGCTGTGGCGACTATGATGCTCATGTTTTGTCGTCAAACGGCCAGAAAGTTTGTCTAGATATGCATCCTCCAGCAGATGACATTGCGACTTGGGCGCCAGATTGGAGGATAGAGTCGCGACCTCTTCCACTTTTAACAAGCCCTGGAAATGGTATGACTGCTCGATTCTCGGCCACGATATCGAAACCGGATTATGAGCACGACGAGACTTCTCAAATTCTGCGTGTCCGGGCGTTGAAAGTGGATAGAATCATGGCATGTGGGTTACCCTGCTGTCCATCTTTATGTGAAGAATTGGGTATAACGGAGCACGCTGTGTTCAACTCCTGGTTCGAAACCGCTGTCAAAAGTTTGGCCAATAACGATATAAAAGCCGTATTTGCGTCTACATTGGCTATGGATGGCAACATCATAAACGAGACCCGGATGGAAAGCAGCATTGGCCCAGAAAATTTCAGAATGCATTTCGACCACTGGGCTGCGAGAAACCTAGTTGCGCTTTGGCAAAGGACATCTGAGGAACATGGGCGCGAGGAATCAACTCATTACGCATATCTCGCAGCGCAACTCTGCCGTCATCGAACATTCTTTATTACAGAAACTGGGAAATTGGGACTTGGGTCTGTTCACATATCCCCTGGAGATTTGGTGTTCCTTATTCACGGCTTGAAAGTGCCTTTTGTCGTAGCAGATAGCACAAGCGGCTTTCATGCATTACGAGGGGAATGTTTTGTGAGCGGCCTGATGGAAGCAAAAGTGGGTTGCTCTAACGCGGACGAATATCTATTTTTAAGTTGAGTTTCTATAGGACAAATATTGTGAGCTAAGTGATGCTCTTTATCCACAATGTCTCTCCTTTCCATTCCCACTGCGCATACTGAATATGTTTACTTCGTGACCCAGACACCGGTGCCCTGGTTCATCCAGCCAGTGACATGAACAGCGGATCACAGTTCGACGTTAAGCGCAGCCATGCTTTTCGCGCTACAGAAAATCGACGCAGCGAAGAAATATCACTTCTGCGTGTAGAGTCACGTTCAAGCCTCCGTAGAGGTATCGATTAGACAGCGTGATCGCAAAGTTAAAGGAATTACCATATTCAGGATGGCGGTTTATGGGTCCCGGATCAGCGCGGAAAGTGAAAGATATACGACGGGGAGAAAGAGCCAGCATAAGCGGAGAAATTCGAAAGTTTACAGAGAGCCATGAGCTGAGTATTTTCTAATATCCATTCGAAATTTTCTCATCGAATCTGTGGTTTTCACGGTGGTAGTATGGTCAAGTTGACAGCGAGCACACCACGCTGTGTGGCTCAGCATAGGTAGCCTGATTCCTTGGAGATCGCCGAAGCGGCTTGGTTGGCGTGGCGACCAGGTGCGGAGAGGTATCTTGAATGCTCCAGCGCTATGTTTCTTCTTGCTCAACTTGCCATCTCAGCTGCTAGTGCGAATCCATTACCTGGCGCCTATAAATGGCTCGACCTTTTGAACCGTCTAGAAACGACCGAAAAACAGTATACTGCAACAATAAGTGCAGGGCTCTCTTTCGGCAGCCGCGCAACGCCGCGCTTCGAAAGGCGAAGCTTGTTCGTGATCTTGTCCAAAGACACCGGCTTTCCGTCTGGCTATACTCAGAAGACCAGTTGGTTACCATTCTTCGCTCTCTTCTCGACGATCGGATATTCGAGAGCGACTATATAGCTCGGCATAACTTCCCGGAGCTTTTTCATAGCCCTGAACCACAGCCTGCCCCAGCTACGGCCACCAACGTGGAGACTTCTGCGTCTGAGTCCATCATGGCTCTACAGGAGTCCATTAAAGCTTCGGTGTTAGAAAAGCGCGCCCGGTAAGCAAGCCTCGCGAATAACCTCCTTCCTGCACCTGCTTATTAGCTCGCCGCTGCTTATAGTTTGTTCGATACTGGCGACCAGTCTGACATTATAATCAGTGCTGGAAAAAAATACTATGCTCACCAAATTATAATTTGCGAGTTCTCTGATGTGTTGAAATCCTCGTGCCAATTTGAGCAGCAGCGAATAACGTCGACCGCCGAACAAGCAACCGAAGAGGAGGCAAAGCAGCTTCAGAGCAGTGCACGCCCTCTTAAGCTGACACTTGACCTCTCGGCACATGACCCAGTCGCGGTCGATTGCATGTTGCAATTCTTTTACCGCCTAGATTATAACTGTCAATCCGTTATTGCAGGGGGTGGTGATGTCCTCTCTGATACAGCCGAAGGCGAAAGAGTTATCCAGCCTAGCTTGTCAACCCATGTTCTTGTTCATAAGATTGCAAATTATTACATGGTCGACGAACTCAAGAAGCTTGCCTTATTAAAGTTTACCGCGGAGGTAAAACAAGCAGTTCAGCCGGAGGATTTTGTTGCTGCTACTGAAGAAGCATATCGTGACATGCATGAGTGTTTCGACGTATTGCGCAAAGAGGTCATTTATGCAGTCCATCGCCACCGAAAACAGCTGCTCCCAGACGCTGGGGTCCAAGATTTGTTGTCTTGCAATGGGGTTATAGGCTACGATAGCCTCTGTTATTTCGCAGAGAGATTCTAAGTTAAAGTTAGCATTAATACTGGATGTACACTCATGGGCAAAATGGGCTTCCAGTTTTAGTAATGCATTCAATTTTCCCAACAACTTCGAAAGAGTAACAAAGAAGGAGGAGGAAGGGTTAAAGGGTTACTGCCCTTCACATTTCAAAGAAACAATCACGGTGGTCTTAAGAAAGCCGGGAAAAGACGATTATTCGCAGCCAAAGTCATATCGACCAATTGCCCTCCTCAACACGCTGGGAAAGGTGTTGGACGGAGTGATTGCAAACCGACTGGCATACTTAGCTGATACCTTCCAACTACTTCCCCGTCGGCACACAGGAGGGAGAAAGCTCACCTCAACAGAGCACGCAATGCATGTGCTCCTTCAACGCATATATCAGGCCTGGTCTGAAGGCGAAGTCGCCACGCTACTGCTGCTGGATGTGTCGGGCGCTTACGATAATGTCTCTCACGAGAGACTCCTGCACAACCTTCGAAAGCGCCGCATCGATCCAAAAGTCATCCGATGGATAGCTTCGTTTCTCAGCGATCGGTCGACAACACTCAAACTACAGGAATACACAGCACCGTCGGCACCAATCAAGACGGGGATTCCACAGGGATCCCGCATGTCACCATATCTATACTTGTTTTATAATGCAGACTTGGTAGAAGATTGTAAGACCGAAAAAACGGAAGCGGTAGGATATATCGATGATGTGTCTGTTTTGGCAGTCGGGCCTTCGTCAGCCCATAACTGCAAAACCCTCAAAGCCATCCACCAGAAGGCTGAAGAATGGGCGGTAAAGCATGGCTCAAAATTCGCGCCCGCCAAGTACGAGCTCGTGCACTTCACCAGAGATCCGTCAGCGAACACCACACATGCTCTCCGCCTGCCTCACACCAAGGTGAAAGCGTCCCCGTCTTGCAAGTACTTAGGTGTCCACATGGACACTAGATTGCGATGGGACTACCATCGGGAAAAACTAGAAGCCGGAGCTACCTCGAGACTATCTGCTCTCTCGGCCCTGGCTTCCTCATCTTGGGGCACGGGTCTGATGAATCTTCGTCAAGTATACAGAGCAGTGATCGTACCTCAGATGCTGTATGGCTGCTCGGCATGGTTCATCCCTGGCTCAGGATACACAAGCCGGGGTAGCTCTATGATTAGCGCTATTCGAAGTGTGCAACGCCGCGCGGCGCAAATCATCACGGGCGCTTTTCGAACGACAGCAGGCAGCGCAGTTGATGTGGAAGCCCATCTGCTGCCAGTGCTACAACAACTCGAGCAGACTGCGGTGGAAACAACAATGCGCATCAGAACCACGCCGCTTTTCAGCGACATGGCGGTGAATGAGGGAAGTCAAGGGGGCGGGCGTCGTCATCAAGACACCATGAGCCCTCTTGACCGATTTTCAACAATGCTGGAGGACAAATTTGGCGTCCAACTCAATCAACTGGAGAAACGCCGGCCGCATGTGGTGCCGCCCTGGTGGACGCCTCCAATTGTCCGCATAGCGAAAACAGCCGCAGAAGCCATTAAAGAACATGACGCCATGGAACCAGGGATGATCTGTATCTATACTGACGGTAGCGGCATTAATGGCCACGTTGGCGCAGCTGCGATCGCACCTGATCTCCAGTTCGACGGCATCAGCAAGAAACGAACGCAGTACATGGGCACCTCTGACATATCCACGGTATACGCAGCGGAGCTCCGTGGACTGGTCCTGGCTCTGCAAATTGCTCTCGACATCCAACAAGCAGGCGCCACTCCTGGCCGGTGCGCCATTTTCACCGACAACCAGGCGGCACTTCAGGCCATTCAGAACCCGAAGAGTCCATCCGGCCAGTATATCCTCATTGAGGCCATACAGGCTCTGGGTGAACTTCGGACTCTGAAATGGAACATCCAGTTCCATTGGATCGCCTCACATGTCGGAGTGCCTGGAAATGAAGCTGCGGACCTGGCAGCCAAAGAAGCCGCGGATCCAAACCTGGCCCAACCGGACACCACGGAGCCTTGGACACTCATCGCCACGACAAGGACCAACATTCGGCATGCGATGAAAGCGGAATGGGCCCAAGCCTGGGCAACCGACAAGCACGGACGCGACCTCTTCAACCTTGGCGTCCGGCCGAGCAAGGCAACAATCTCCATACACAACAGAACACACAGAGCTATCAGCTCAGTCATCACGCAAATGCGCACCGGAAAGATCGGCCTTAGAGCATATTTACACTCCATCAACAAGGCCGACTCCGACCAATGCCCCTGCGGTTACGGCCCCCAAACCGTACGCCACGTCCTGCTTCAGTGCAGAGACTGGGCGGATGAAAGAGACAGAATGTGGGCAGGCAAGCGGCCATGGGATGACCTCAAACGCATACTCTGTAGCTCGTCAATAGCCGTGCAAACAGCCAAGATGATGATACGGACAGGACTCCTGGGCCAGTTCCAGGCAGTCCCATCCACAGTACTCCAATACACTTAGCGTAGACGAGTGATATCGTGTAAATAGAAGCAGAGGAGGACCAGGAAAGGTCTGACAAGTCAGAGATAGAGAACTGCCACACATGGCCGCCTGTATGATAGAGTTGTCTAAACCGGAAGCAAAGCCAACATCTGTCCAGGACGAAGCTTTGCTTTCGGGACCAACGACAACAACATCTGTAGGTATATAGAACGCTGCATAGCTGCTTCGATAGCGGCTGGGACAGTCTATGAATAAAGAAGAAGAAGAAGAAGATGGCGATGACTGCGTACGAGAAATAACGTGCGAGCATTTCCGGATGGGACGCTGAAAGACGGGCACGTAGCTGTTGTGAGGATCTGCGCACGAGAAACTGCGTGCGAGACTTTAGCTAGGCGGCATGGATCTAGCGTGGGCATATGATTGCTGTGAACTGCGCACAAAAAAATGCGCACGAGAAATTACTGAACACGCCCACTTTGGACGGGCGCATTTCGTGCGAGACTTTTCGTACGCAGCACTCCGCAGATAGGACGCTCTTAGGGTGGGCACGTATCTGGGACTGCCGCACGAGGAACTGCGTACGAGAAACTACTGGGACGCGCCACTTCTGGACGGCGAACGCATTTGCGTGCGAGATTTTTCGTACGCAGCACTCCGCAGATAGGACGCCCTTAGGGTGGGCACGTATCTGAGACCCCCGCACGAGGAACTGCGTACGAGAAACATGCGAGGCTTTTAAGTAGCATTAGATTCGATTGGTATTATTATTTTACTCATGGTTGGCTAGATAAAAGCTTCGAGATGGTTGGTGCGGCACGAGTACTAGCTTTCATGTGTATTGCGAGTTTTACAAGTAGGTCAGCACCAGGGTAATTCAATTCTCCCTTCTTTTTTTTTTAAAGGATGCAGTACGCTAGCGTATGCTGTCCGTGGCCCTGCATGCTTACTGTGCCGATGCATTCGAGCTAATATATTTTGCAGCAAGGGGTACCACAAAAACCCTTTCGAAGTGCGTCCTCTACAGAATTTTGCCAACGAATTGTACTAGATTATTCCGAAAAATCTCTTGCATACGTGCGTTCATGTCTCGGGAATGGCAGAAATGGCAGTCAGGATTGGGAAAGGCTGGGATATTCTACGCGTGAAAGAGTTCTGATACCAAGTTTCAAAGCTTTTATAATTTGCTGAATGATGCTAGACGTTCTTTTAATTGATAGTTAAGTTTGTTATTCTAAAAAGTGTATGAAAGACCAAGCCTGTAATGTCGT
>JARJPL010000530.1:0-21517 GCA_030782805.1 Aschersonia sp. MBC 622
CTATTATAATTTATTTATATAAATTATAAAGTTGATAAAAATAATTATGAGGTTATTAAGTTGATAAGTAAGTTGTAAGTAAGTATTGCTCGAAGCCTTAGATATTGGGTTGCCTACAATTGTACATAAAACGCTATTTACTAGTTTATTGTCACTTATATGGCCTCGGTTGGCCTTGGTTGGTACAGTTTCCTCAATATAAGTCTTTGTACAATTCTCGTCCTTGCAAGATACATTCCTTACCCCACACTACGTCTATCACACTTGTCTGCTATCTCAACTCGATGCTTGAAATCATAATGAGATATTGTCTCGGATCATATTAGGGATCATTACAGGCCTCAACTGATTGTAAGCTCCATAGTTAACATGATGTATTCGTAAAGTAGCCATCTCTGCCATAACCGGCAAGTACATATATATCTAAATACGGCCCTCCTTTATTTAGAAGTAGCCCATCCCAGTCTAGGACCGTTGGTGCCATCCTCAAACACCACATACGCGCCCGTCAGAGACGGCGAGCCGAAAAAGGCCGAGTTTGCGCCGCCATTGTAAATATTGAGGCTGTACGTGCCGTCGCTATTCTGTTCCTTGAGGTTGTTGCCGGGCACGCGAATCCTGGCGCCTTCAATACCAAACGTAAAGTCGGGCAGCACCGTCTGCGCAGTAATGGCGCCGGCGGGAAACTTGCTTCTCCAGGCTTGGTACGCGGCGGACGGCACCTCGAACCCGGAGCCGCCCGTGTCGACGATGCCGCTGTACTTGGTCTCGACAAACTCGTCGTCGCCAATCTGGTAGCCGGTGGAGGTGATGGTCCAGAAGCCGCCAGAGGAGTCGACGTTGGTGTAGGTGATGTCGCCCGTGTACTTGGAGTCGTCAATGAAGCCAAAGCCAAACGTGCCGTCGGCGCGGTGCTTGATGTCGACGGTGAAGACGGGCTGGTCGAGGTGCGGCTTGAGGTTGGAGAAGAGCGTCTTCTGCTTGGGCGACGCCGTGTTGATGTTGTCGAAGCCGAAGCCGACAATGCCCGACACGGGCACGCCAAGAATGTTGTCGCCGTTGTACTGCGGGTACACGGTGGTGGCGTATTCGACGCCCTGGCCAGTGATGCTCGCGCCGGCAATGGAAACGGTATCCTTATAGATGGTGCCCTTGGCGCCGGAGCCGTCCCCGTAGCCAATCGACCACTTGCCGCCCTGCACCAGCTTGGCCGTCGAGCTCGACGTGTGGTTCCACTTGGCTTGGTCCTTGTCGACCTCGCCGCTCACGTCGGCTCCAAAGAGCCAGAGGTCGCTCGAGCCCGTGTCAAAGAGCAGGTTGATCTTCTGAGGGGGCGTGCCGACGAGCACCTCGGCGTAGTACTCGCCGTCGGGGCGCGTCTTGCTGTCGTGCGCAGGCGTGGTCTGGCGGGCGGCGATGGCGGGCAAGCGCGCGCCGCGCTGAAAGTTTTCGTTGTACTTGAGGTCAACGGTGAAGCGGCCGGTCTCTCCAGCAAAGTTGACCAAGGGGGCGGGCACCACGGCCGCGCTGGCCAGAGAGGCATAGGCGAGGACGGACTTGAGGCCGACCATCTTTGCAGACGTATGTTATACTGGCAAAGACAAAGATGTTGTAATCAGTTGAGAATGATCAGAAGAGAGTGGGATACTGGAATATCTCGTCTCTGAAACACGGCCATGACCACGGCCTTTTATACGCAAAGCCACCGGCCACCGGCCGTTGCAATACGGCCGTGCCATCACGCATACCGCGAGCCATGGCGCAATGCCCCGACATCCTTGTGTAAGACGACACCAGCTGCGCATGGAGACCGTCGTCAGCTACCCGATGCAACACACGAACTTGACCCGAGTGAGAAGCTGATGACCTATCCGAGGGACTCTCCACCGCGTCGTCCTCACTGAGCTGCTGTAAGCGGATTAGCCGTTGAAACGGGAAACCTAATGGCGTAAACTCTGTACCTTGCCCTATTCGCAACTCGCCAACCACTAGCGCGCGGACCCTCTTCGCACAGCCAACCAACAGCCCTGGCTGGGCGTATAATAATCGACCTTCCCGATCGGGACACGGATTCAAGGTTAACAACTTACCATCGAGCCGGCGGAGACAAAGGCGATAGCGACGTTGCAGATGGGGCAATCCTATACGGAGCCAAAGATCTAGTCTAATACGGCAGGCAGGGACTATTGTGAGCAAAGCACCGATTATTGCGACCAAATTACGCAACATTTTTGTCCAGTAAGCTTCGGAATGTAGACTGTTTCCTGAAAGCATTCAGCATTGCACCATTCAAGACTGCAAAGTAGGCGCAGGCAGATTCAACTGATTACGTGATTGTTATCAGTAATCCTCAGTCAAAGCTTTCAATCAACTTACGTACGTGGTAAGATGCCGCGCCCCCTCCAAAGTTTAAAAAAGAAACACGCTTCTTCGTCTGTGCGCCATCACCAACCGGCGTACGGAGTAGGCTGATATAGAGCAGCACACGAATTACTCCGGCGGAGTAGTGGTTTTGTAAGGATATAGTCACTAAATCCTCATCTTGTTCGCCGCTCCCGTCGGCTGTGGCTTTTTCGGCAACTGCTTGTTCGCCGCTCCCGTCGGCTGTGGCTTTTTCAACAGCTGCTTGTTCGGTGCCAAGGGCGATCGCCAAGGGCCAAGGGCGATTTGCCAAGGCTGTGGTCGACGGGCGCACTTGGCATGGGGCAGCAACACAACATAATGAAAATAGTTAATGTTCGTGGGCTCCTAGAGGCCATTAGATGAAGAAAATCCAGAAACCTCATCTGCGCACTAATTCGGGGTCTGCAGTTCCTGAGACGGGTACATTCGTATATTGGACACTCGTTGAAATATAGTCGGCCCACGATTCAAGTTGAGTTCTATGTCGACACACAATCTCCGGCTATCAGGCTTCGTATTTCCGTAGCAAATTCAAAGAAAAGCAGCTCATCATTAAGAAAAACAACAAATGATACCTAAAGAAGACGCTATGCAAGAAACTTCGCACAAATGAACCATAATATCGGTATCCAAAAAGGCAATAAAGAAGAAAGGAAAACCAATGACAAATAGAAGATTTGTGACAAATTAAATAACCGCCAGGCAGATGTACATATATATAAACAGTTCCTTACTTGTATTCTTACTCGGGTCCGTCGCTAAAACCCGGATCACCGTAATCAGGTTTCCATTCTTGGCCGGGATAGCTCGTCGCCATCATCTTGGGGTTCTCCTCTTCCGGATCATACGCAATCTTTTCCTCTTGTTCATTTATGCGAAGTGTGCGCTTCCGGGCTTCCGCGGTGTCCTCAAGTTCGGCGACATGTTCCGTCGCCGCAGTGATTGTAGCAGCATTTGTCTTGTCCAGCTTCGTCTTTGATGCCAGCGAGTCATCCGAGACCTGGCCCCTACTCTCACCCGTCAGGTCCTTGATTAGAGGCGCAGCTGGCGAAGCGGGGATGGTAGCTTCAGTGCGGACAGCGCCGTGGCTGAGGCTAGTGGTGTCAGAGCCGAAGCCCACAGGCGGCGACATGCTGGACGCGGAGACGTGTCGATCATTGTAGAGAGATGCTGGCGAAGTCGGTAGCTGCTTGTGGCTGATAACGGGCGATTGCTCAGATTTGGGGGAGGCATGTTTGCGGCTGTCGTTGGAAACTTGGCTGACGCGGTTACTATTCGAAGGACCGAGGCCGCCATGAGATTCTTTCGGTCGAAGAAGATCAGCCTGGAAGTCTTTGCCAGCGTCCTGCTGTGCCAGTGCTTCTCTGGTGAGAGCCGCGTGAGGGCTGCGAGGCTCCTCAGAAGCAGGGCTCAAAGGCATGCCATCACTGTGATGCGTGGAAACAAGGCTAAGAACCTCACTCCCAGTTGCGTACGGCTGCTGAGAGTGTGGCTGCTGAGGCAGCGGCTCGGCTCGTGGAAGGTTGGGTGACTGAGTTTGTGTTGCAAAGACTCCACTGCCCTGCGGTTGGTTAACACCTGCATAAGAATGAGACTGGTAATGGGTGGCGTAATTCTGTTGCTGCTGGTAAGGCGTCTGGTGCTGGGAGTATTGGCGCCCAACATTGTACATGCTGGGCACTTGCGCGCTACCATGGCCATACACGGCAGTATAGCCCTGAGGAATCGGGACTGCAGCGTATTGAGGCTCGCCATGCGGTTGCTGTTGCTGTGGTGGTTTCTGTTGTTGTTGCGTATAGATGGACTGCTGCTCAAGAGAAGGTTGCTGAAGGTGATGTCCTTGTCCCGTATGCATCTGTTGCGGCGGTAAATGCTGAGGCTGAGCCACGAAAGGCTGACCTTGATTCCTTGCAAAGACGCGGAAACCTGGCGATGGCTCCACGCCTTCAGCGCCGTCTCGCGGCAAGGCCCTCTGTTGCTGCGCGCCAGACGAACCCTGCTGTTTAGATAGTCTCTTGCGGGCGCCAAAAAGTTTATCCATCGGCGTGGTCTTGCCTCCCTGGTCTTGCTTGTCTTGGCCCTTGCTATTAGGAGACTGGCTGATGCTGGCCATCTGACCGGCCACTTTGGTCTTGAGCACTCTCCATCCCTTGGGCGATGCACTGGCTTGCTCAGCTTGTGAAACAGGCTGAGAAAGACTAGGCTGAAAATGTTGCTGCTCTTGCTGATTCTTGGGGTATTGCATGGAATGCGAGGTATCTTGACCGTAGTTGGGACCGAGACCGGGCTGGCTAGTGCCCTGACTATAGCTGGGCCCCGTAGACAAGTAAGAAGGATCTCGTTGGTGCTGCACAGTATGCTGTTGAGAGTATGCTTGAGGCACCGCGGAGGGGACAGCTGTGCCAGACATTTTGTTATGCTCAAGAGAGCCACCAGGGCTCTTTGGATCTTGCGCGGTGGGTGTCTGCTGCTGCTCATCTTGGCGGGGGACGTCCGTGACGATACTTGACGTCATTTGGCTCACGTTGGTATCCTGGCGGGTGATGTCGGCACTCTCGTCGTCAGTATGAGAAGCAATCGACGGCGTCACATCAGGGGGTTTGCGAGTATTCTCCACAATGTCCGTCTCGGAATCTGAAATTTCGGATGGAGCAGAAGCTCCGTCACGCTGCGTATTTGCATGGGCAGCGGGCAGGGGCAGCTCGCTAACGACGGGTACAGTAGCGGGTATAGTGGCGGCGCTACTCGCGGTTGATTCGTCGGCATCAGGCTTGGTCTCGCTTGCCGTCACAGTCGTAGAGGTAGGAGGCCGGCCAATACCCCATTCGTTTTCACCAGCGTTGGAAAGTTGCTGAGGCGGACCCACGAACTGGTTGGGCAAAGTAGGAGCCGGAGCGTCACCAGACGACGACGGGAAGGCATCCGCGGGATGTATCTGATGCGGAGGAGGAGGAATATTCTGAGGCATTTCATTCGAGGCATTGCCTCCCATGCCCTGAATCGGGACAGCATGCTGCTGCTCTTGCTGATGGCTCTTGATGCCAGCCAAACTCGAGAGGAGATTGGAGAACGAAGCACGGCGATTTTGCTCGGGATTAGCTGACGCCATCTGACTAGCAGAATCGCCGTGATCCTTGTTGCGGAAGGGCATGCTGGAAAAGATCCCACTGCGAGTGTTTCCTTGGCTGCTTCCACCACTGGGAGTCGGCTCCAGAGACATGCCAGAAGAGGGGCGGAGTGACAAGCCGGAAGAAGGTCGGAGTGACATGCCAGAGGAAGGTCGGTCCTGGTTGGGTCGTTGAAAGGCCCTGGCGATGCCGGAGAAACGTTTCTTTTTCGGTGTAAGCGGAAGTTCGTCGTCTGCTACTGCCGACTGGTCGACGAGACCTGAAGCAGGGGTATTGGATGAGCCACCCTTGCTTACACCAAAGCCAGCCATGACACCCCCAAGCACGGAACGCTTCTGGTTAGCGAGGCTGTCTGATAATGACAGAGGTAAAGCATCAGTTTGAGAGCGCTGAGGGGCGGAAAACCCCTGATGGGAGCTCTGATCCATGGAGGCGCGTCCCGTAAGCATGTTGAGGAAGCTGGAGCGGCGCTTCTTGCGGTCCTGCATCTCTTCAGCGCCAAAGCTCGATTCAGAAGCTTCGTCAGCGTGCGCGTCAGTGGCTGGTCGGTTCTCCGCGATCGAGTTTCTCCGGTCACGCGAAGCCGCGCGCACAATCTTGTCACCAATATCCCGAAACATGCCCGAGTTTCGCTTGACGCGGCCTCTCTCCTCAGCAGGCGGCCCGACACCCGGGATTGAGTACTCGTTGCTGCTACGACGCGGGTTCGCCATCTCCTCGTAGTACGACTGAGAGCCCCCCTGACGCTGCAGAGGATCCTGGCCCGGATGCGGCGCAAAGAGGCCCGGGTAGCGTTGTGCAGACGAGGGCGGGACATCTGGGCTGCGCTGTCGAATGTTGCCTGCAGGCAGCGGCGGCGGGGGCATCATGGCAGAGTGCCCGGTCTCCTTGTCGAAGCCATAGTTCATGGGCGGAGAGATGGGGCTGTGGCCAGAGCGATTCTTGGCTTGATGCAGAGGTTCTGCCAGGTGACTCTCCTCGAGCCTCCAGGGGCCGGATTGCCCAGGATACATCAGCATAGGTGGATGTTCTGGCTGGCGCATGGGCTGAGGCTGTGGTGGGGGCGCCATCGCAGGCTGCCTTGCAAGTTGATGAGGAGAATGCTCAGCGGAGTCAGATCGATGCTGCACCGCGGTACCGTCCTTGCCGGTAGTCTGAGAAGCTGCACCTAGCTCTAGAGCGCCAGGCTGCTCATGATACAGTTGCTTAGGCGCATCTTGCTGGCTGAGAGCATTTTTCATCACGTCGCTTGTGGGTAGGTCGGGAACATCGTGACCCCCCTCTTCGTCCAGAGGGAAGCGTTCAGCAGCGCGACGAGTCTTGGACTTTACACCAAAGGTTGAAGATCTGCGAATGGGTGGCAAACCAACAAAGGAAGACTGTCTCTTGGGCGCATCGTCAGACTCTTCGGTCCGCGCGAGCTTTCCAACTCCATTATTTTCGGCAACCGGAGGCGACATGACTGGAGCACCCGCGCTGGTAGGATCAGGCACAGTCTCCGACGGAACAATGCGAATCCGGCCGGATGGAGGGACAGAGGAAGTTGAAGATGCCGGATCAAGCTTGGCGCCGACTGCAAATTGATTGTGCACAACGGGCTGCGTGGAAGTTTGCGCGGCTGGTAGGGACTTATCTGGGGACGCTTCCCGCAGCAGCGGTGAAACGGGCTCGGGCTCCGGAATTTGCGGCGCAATGGTAATGCTCGGCCTTGGAGCCGAGTATTCTTCCTGGCGCTGCTGGGGCCGTTGCTGCGAGTGCTCATGGTCTCTGGACGAGGAGAACTCGGTGCGCAATTTGCTGCTGAGTACGGCCCAGGAACCGGAGCGGTCGTGTTTGGCCTTGGATTGTGCTGGCGGTGGATGCGTATCGCCCTATTGAGAGAAGCAATAATTAATATCAAATCGTCTCACATATATGATTTAATGATCTCGCGAGAGGGATGACAGGATAATAGTTCTCATCGTCATATTCGATCTCAAACACCCGCAGCGTCATAAAACGCAGTGATGCAGAAATCCAGTTCAAACATTATTCATAAATCAATACAGAGTAAAACAAGATCCATCCTGCCTGAGGGAAGTTGAAGGAAATGGCCCACTCACTATGAGCTGGGTGGTATAAGAAAAAAAGCATTAGTGAAATACCTTGTCCCCGCGCAATTTGTTCTTGCCCTTGCTGAATAGTCCTTTGCCCATTTTACCCGCCGATTGCATAAGCTCCTTGCTCTTGGTTCCGATTTGGTTTCCAGAATGGCCAAAGGTGCTCCCGCCTACGTTGGACGGCATGGCGATTCCACCAATGCGGCGACCCGCCGGTGGTCCGCTACCGGGAGTGCTCGCATTCAAGTACTGCTGGTAGTAAGGCTGCTGCGCTGGTGGTTGAGCTCCCGATGACACTTCAGTTGGGGAAGTAATAGGTGGTTGATACGAGTTGAAGCTTTTGGAGTGACGGTCTGGGTAATCCTGTTCAAGGGTCCTGAGCCACGTGTCGAGCCCGATATCCATGACAGCAAAAGCGACTCTCGTCTCGTTGAATTTGGCAATTCTCTCGGCAGAACTGCCAAGGCTGACGATGTCTCTGAACGGAGTCACACTCGCTCCAGGGATTCTCGGCATGCTCAAAACAGGAGCCGGAGCCGGATCAGATAGTCTCAAAGTGGGATGCTCCTCGGAGGAAGCTTCATTTGATGTTGTAGCCGACATGGCCTTTTCATCCGAAAGTGATATACGCTTTGACTCTTGCGAGCTGCCATCAGTGGCAGCAAAAGCTGGTGTGCCTACATTAAGAGCAGAAGCGCCAGACTGTTGATCGCGAGATACTGGTTCTGGCCCTGGCTTAGGATCGGTGTGAGGCGAAGTCGTTGCAGCAAGAGACGGAGCCGGGTCAGGATTCGAGATGGGCGCGGGCGAGAGCACAGGTGGCGGAGCCGCGGCGGCGGTAGGTGCAACTCCGTTACCCGTCGCCTTGGATGTCTCTGCCTCCCAGGAGAACCTGCGGCGAAGGTCTGCGCTAGTAGGGGAGGCTATCGAGTCATCTGGAAGCTGTTGAGCAGCAGTAGACTGGTGTGCTTGTGGCACAGCAGGCGATGATGAAGACTGGTCGATTGATGCTTGAGGCGTGAGCTGAGCAGAGGTTGCTGGTTGTGTAAGAGGTGGGGTTGCTGCTGGCTTGGCCTCTTCAGTCGGCTTCCAAGACTCCAATGCACTGGCAACGGGACCTCGAGATCGAGGCGCCGCCACGACTTCTGAAGTCTCTTCCGGTACAATACCCATCGCATTGAGTGGCTGAGTAGAACTTTCGGGCGCGGTGGCATCATCAGCCCAGTAGCTATCGTAGTCCTGGAGGGTATAGGTGCTGTCTCTCGGGCGGCTTTGTGACCCTTGTCTTTCGCCATCGATCGGCCCAGTCTCGCTATCCCGTCTGCTCGATTGGGTTGGCGAATTGAGTGTCTTGAAGATTTCATCTCTAAGCATATCACTTTCTTTTACAGGCGATGACGTATCTGTACCAAATGTCGGTTCACGTTGGAGAGGTGGCGGGGGTTCAAAGGTTCGTACGGGGCTGTCATCTTTGCGGACATTAAGAGGTTTTGTCGGGGTAATGTCAACTGCAGAAGTAGCCGAGCGAGAGCTCGATGCCGTCTCAATAGAGGATCTCGCGGCGGACGGCTTTGCGGGGTCAGATGGCTTGGGTCCCGCAGGTGTCGTGATCGGTTTTGACTCTCGACTTTCGACTGCGACGGTTGAAGCCTGATGCGGTGTCGGTGCGATGGCTTCGTGCTGGAGAGGAGCATTCTCCATGGCAACCGAAGGAACTGAAGCGACCCCAGTCTTGTCCGTGGAAGCTTGTGAAGCCTCTGCGGGAGAATGCTTCGCCTCTGAGGTAGGCTTATCCACTTTTAATGCTGGTGCCACCTTTGGTACCTCGGGGATCTTTTGTTCAGCCATTTGCTCGGACGACAGTGACGAAAAACCACTGGAAAAAAAGTCGGCCCCAAAGACAGATATACGGGCGAGATCCGGGAGCTTGGGGCTCGTGGATAGGCGCTTGGTCTCTTCATTGGTAGGGGCAGCGTCGCGCCCAGGTGTCACAAATTGCGATGGTGGCGCTGCTGATTGGGGTGGCGAAGGGGCCAGTGGCTGCTGCGATGCTCGACTTGACGAAGGTTTTGTCAAATCCTGGTATATGACGTTCCGGCTGTCGGTGCGCGGCGCAGGTGTTGGGACGTTTGGAGACTGAGTTCTCACCGGCTCGGCAACTGTTCTCGCTGGAGAATTTGAGCTTTGCTTAGACACGTTGGAAGCAATTTCGGCGCTCGGGCGCGAACTTTCTGAAGACCCGCGACCCTTTTCCTCTTCCATTCGTCGATATATATCTGAAGGCCGAACAAGAGGGACAGGCTTGCTCGTGGTGGCAGCCTGCGAGGCAGCTGATGGAAGATTATCTGGCGGCGAGCGAGGCGACAGTGGCAAGGTCGAGGAAGCGCTCTGGGGCTGGAGAACGCCAGCAGATTGCGGTAAGGTAGAGCCTGGCTGAGCTGACGAGGAAGTATTAGGCGCCTGGCGAGGCTGCGCGATCGCGGGTGGAGGGGGTCGCGATGAAGGAGGTGGATAGGGCCGGGACTGCTGTGGTGGTTGCGATGGCTGCGAAGCCGGGCTGGTTTCACTATGCAGCGACGGCACGCTTGATGCGCTGCGAGAAGCGTCATGCTGAGGACCATGGGGCGAGAAAGGCAGAGGCGGCTCTACCTCGTCTTCGGAGTACTCGTCGGCGCCCCAGTCATCGCCATCGTAATTCTGCGACTTGGCCTCGACCCATTTCTTCGTCTTTTGGCGGCTGACGTTGACCTGGTAGTTGTTGTTGCCGGCTGAGGAGCCGGACCTAGAGGAAATTTGTTAGGATAGTCGCACAATCAAGGCCGCAGGTGTATGAATACGCACAGGGTGGGCTGGCCACGACCATCTGGTCTGCTGTAAGAGCCTTGATCCATAATGACGAGACAGCGATGAGAGATGATCAGGCGAACTATGCCGTCATGCTTCTGGGCGAGCGAACTTTTTCACCGCTATTGACTGCGCGCAAGCGCGAGATTGCAGAGGACTTGCTTGTCCTGTGAAGTTATCGTCGGTGTATCGGGCAGGGATAGGGGCACAGCAATGGACGATGGTACAACCCAAACCGCCGCGTAGGAATGCAAACAAAATTGTACCAAAAGAATAGCAAAGTATAGAAAACGAGAGGCAGAGCAAGCAAAGGAGAGAATGAGTCTGCCAGTGATGAGGATGGGAGGCTAGACAGGAGCGACGTGTACGATTTTGCAGTCCCTGGTAAGACATGGGGGGGTGTCGAGGTGTGGCGCGGTCGGAGATTACCCAGGTAGTACTGAGGCTGGTGGTCAGGAAGCTGGAATGCCGAGGAGACGAGTTCAGGGGCAGACCAGGCCAAGCCCAGGCGTAGAGCGTTTTAGCGCTGGAATTTGCCTGAGGAAAGAGTTATAGTGGGACGTAAGACGCTGGCAGCTGGATGGAGCTCCAGTGCGCTAACATCCACCAAACATCCACTGACAAGCCCACAACCCACAACCCACAGCGCCGCTGCGCCAGGCCGCCAGCTCAGGAACTGGTGTGGCGCAGCTGTTGATTATTTTTAGGACTTGCAGAGGTACCTCTGTAATACGTGTTGCGTGGCACAGAATACCTAGGTGAGCATCTGCGTTTGTGTCTGCCGCTCGTACTAAATAACTTTGACAGTCTTTGGCATCATAGTGCGCCTCAACACCTACTCATTCAAGTCCTTTAGAGAGGCAGTCTGCCTCGAGACTACGAGGATGAGCAGCGATATTAAAGTACCCGCTGGCCAGCAGCCCAGTTCGGCTGTATCCGCGGCGGCTCAGACATTGAGTGATTCTTATCAACGGCGTGTGCGGCTTGAGCTGGGCATCTCCAGCGCGGCTTAAACCGTTTTGACCTATATAATATTGGGGGTAACATTCCCGCCATGTGGTTTGTACATAGGCGCCACCAAAAAAAAAGATGTCGTCATGGCGCGAGTTGTGGCGAAGTGTTTCTTGTGGCGCCTGATCCTGTTTCATTTGGTGGCTGAAGCACTGGGGATTTGTTTGTAGACCTGCCCCAGATTTGGCCACCTCGTGGCCTCAATTTACTTCACACCGAGACGACAGTGAGCCATGCTGGCTGTCACGTCATTCGAAGGAAAGGGAAGAAAAATATATTAATTGAAATTAAATGATGGAAGCATATCCTCTTTGTTTTTTTCTTCTCTCAAAAAGATCAATTCAAGATTGCTCTGTTCTTGTCGTGCATATTCCATTCGGGCCTGTTTAGATTGCGCCCTGCGCCGACCTGCGTGCTGTCTCTAGCCATCTGCAAGAAGCATACAACATATTTAACAGGCCCAAGGAGTAATCTAGATTGCAGCGTGCCTGTGCGTTGTTAGAGTTGACGGGGTCCAGTGCTCTCACCCGCCCCTCTCTCGACCGCAGGGCCCGGAGGATCTGTTTAGCATCAGCAACCAACGCGTACCATTAATCGTCCGAGTAAAGCAATCATACCTTTAACCGCCGTGATATGCGGATTTCGGCGCAGAAACGTGACAACCCAATTCTTGCCCAGCGGCCGAAGATCCCCCTCCAGTACAAGAAGCTGGGTGGCCACCTCGCGAACCTGCTTGTGCGTAGGTGCTTCCGCAATGGCCGTCATTGTCGTAATCCAGCCGCCGAGCTGCTGCTCAAGTCGCTTCGACAGCCTCTGCTGCGATTCGGCTGCGGCGGCGTGTGTCACCGTTCCCGTTAATCGATGCCTCAGTGTCGACCGCGGTACACCCCAGCGAGTGGCGCTTTTGGTGACGCTGACACCGCTCTTGACGCTTTGTATCGCATTTTGAATGTCTTCCTCGCTGGATTTGCCCATTGCCGTCACATTGTCCCCAAAAAAGTCAGGCATACGTTTGAGAGAAACAAAGAGCTTCCGCCGCATGGCATAACCTGGCCAAATGGGGGTGGACGTCAACTCTTTTTGTGGGTCCTCGATTTGCCAGCATTTTGGCCAATCACAGCCAGCCTTTCAGAAGAAGCCAAATCTCCCCAGGCATTTCGCGAACGGTTGCGCCGCCCGTTATCCCTTTTCAAGCCAGCATCTTGCCAGGAAGCATCATCTTCTTTTCAGCCCGTTATTCTTCTCTTCATCTTTGTCGCTACCAACGTGTGATTTGACTTTAATCCATTAATCCTGTCGACTTATTCTTCTTCGCACACCCCGAAACACGTCACTCCCTCGGCTTTAGCCGTTCTGCCAGGGGCTTACTGAAAACGTGGTCAAACCGAAACTCGTTGGGCAACGCTGGCCTCTGCATTACGTCTGTCAACGCCGCCGCACAGTTGCATTTCGCTCGCCATACACTCCTTCGCCTAGTATTCGAAAGGCGTCCCGCGCTGGTCGCTCATGCTCCTTTCGCCCCTCGCATAAACTCAATCAACTTTCAATCCGCCGACCATGGCCGCCACATCGATCCAGGACCGAACCTCCGAGTTCAAGTCGGTGCTCGCCCTCGCGCAGCGCAAGCAAAATGCCAACAAACTCGGCGCGCAACGACGCTCGCTACTGACGGACTCGGAAAAGGCGGCGGCAAATGGCGACGCAAAGGCTCGACGCTCCGACTTTGCGAGAAAAGCGGCCGAGATTGGCCGCGGCATCTCCTCAACCATGGCCAAGCTAGAAAAGCTCGCGCAACGTGAGTCGACGGGCATCATACAGCAAGAGATCAGCCAGATTACTAATAATTCATAGTGGCCAAACGAAGAACGCTATTCGATGACCGTCCGGTCGAAATCAACGAGCTCACCTTTGTCATCAAGCAGGACCTGTCGTCCCTTAACCAACAGATTGGGGCTTTGTCGATGATGTCGAAGCAGCAGCATCCCAAGGGGGCCGATCAGGAAGGCGAACACAACAAAAACGTTGTCTACCTGCTGCAGGGCAAGCTCACCGACGTGTCTGTCAATTTCAAGGACGTACTGGAAGCCCGCACCAAAAACATTCAAGCCTCGCGATCGCGGACCGAAAACTTCATCTCCAACGTGTCGCAGCACGCGCAGCCGTCGCTGCAGCAGTCGGCTTCACCACTCTACGGCACGCCGAACCGCGCGTCGCCGGCGCCTGGGGCCGACACGCTCTCGCTAAACCCCGTCAGCGATAACCAGATGCTCATGATGGAGGAGGCGCAGCCGGCCAACACGTACATTCAGCAGCGCGGCGAGGCGATTGAGGCGATTGAAAAGACGATTGGGGAGCTGGGCAGCATCTTTGGCCAGTTGGCGACCATGGTGTCGGAACAGAGCGACATGATCCAGCGGATAGACGCCAACACAGAGGACGTTGTGGACAATGTCGAAGGCGCGCAGCGTGAGCTGCTCAAGTACTGGTCCAGGGTGTCGGGTAACCGCTGGTTAATAGCGAAAATGTTTGGCGTGTTGATGATTTTCTTTCTGTAAGTGTCGCCGCGCCGATTACACGTTGGAAGACGAGAGCTAACAAACTTGCAGACTTTGGGTGTTGGTATCCGGCTAGAGTGCGTGCTTCGGCGATTTGTTACAGTTTACACTTTTACTTCTTTTTGTGTCGAGACGACTCAGCAAGACACATTGGTTTCTTTGCATCTACACCGCGACGGAGGCATCGGAGAGCGGGCAAGGCCGCTCAGCTAGATACGACTAATACAGCAGAAGCCATCATGACTCGACTATCCGATGGGTGAACTATTCGACAGGGCGATTGAAATTAATAGCCTGTATATGCGTCGTTTTCTGGGGAAATAAAAAAAAAAGATTCAGCGTGTATTGCAGAATTTAAGAAGGAAATGTGTGGCGAGCAGCACCCTGCACTCGGAGGTGACATTCGTAGCGATGTGCCGTGACACAGACAAAAACCTGAAGCAAATGTACACTCGTCAGGGATTTGCGTCTACAGTCACCCTCAGCAGACTTGGTTCACAGTGCCCCTACAGAGCCTTTGCGTCTCATCGGTGGCATCAAGTGCACATAAACCGACCTTCCGGGAATCGGACCCAGCCCGGCCCCGCCACGCCGGCCGGACCCGCAGACAACAAGAAGCGAGGGAGCGGCATTCCCTGATATCATGCAGAAGGCAATGACCCAAAGCGCCCATTACGGTGGATCTCGGCCTCGATTTTCCATGGCTGGATGTGTCGAAGGGGCTTTTTCTTTCGTGTCGCAGCAACGCCCCGAATCCACCACCCCATGGTTACCCAGCGCCGACGAACCCCCAAAAGCGGCTATTGAAAGATTCCCCGCCCCCGCGGGGGTACCCCAATGTCTTTGGAGGGGGCTTCTTGGAGGGGCACAAGTCTTTAAGTGAATTATCGAACGGTCTTTTTTTTCTTTCTTTTATAAGTCTCGCTGAATCAAGTTCACTCTTCTTTTTTTTTTGTTTTGTTTTCTCAGACTCGTAGACAGGACCAAAAACTCACCATGGCTGCGACTTCATTCAAGCTCAACAACGGCAAGGAGATTCCCTCTCTCGGTCTTGGTACGCTCTCGCACCAACCCCCCCCCCCCCCCCGTGCCCGAAGTACACATCGACCCGTCTCTAACACCTAGATCGCTAAAAAAAAAAAAAAAAACACAGGAACCTGGCAATCCAAGCCTGGCGAGGTCCAGACGGCCGTGTCATATGCGCTGCAGAATGGGTACAGGCTCGTCGACTGCGCGTACTGCTACGGCAACGAGGCCGAAGTGGGCGAGGGCCTCAAAGAAGCGTTTGCGGCGGGCGTCGAGCGCAAAGACGTCTTCATCATGACCAAGGTCTGGGCAACGTACAATACGCGCGTGCAAGAGTGTCTCGACAAGAGCCTCAAGGCGCTGGGCGTGGATTACGTGGACATGTACCTGATTGTAAGCCCCCCTCGCCTTGTCTTCTAGGCCGAGTAGACTGACACTGAGAGCTTAGCACTGGCCTGTCCTGATGAATCCCAACGGTACGTGGCCGACGTGACCCAGACTCCCAATTTTGGATTTATGCGCATGCTCATCACGTAGCCAGGCAACGACGACAAGTTCCCGACCCTGCCCGACGGTAGCCGCGACATTCTCCGCGACTGGAAGCACACTGAAGCCTGGCCGCAGATGGAAGCTCTCCTCGCGACTGGCAAGGTCCGCGGCATCGGCGTCAGCAACGTACGCTACAACCAACCCGTTTGTTCCCTTGTCTCCCCTACTCACTGTGTACACAAAAACAGTACAGCAAGAAATACCTCGAGGAACTGCTCGCGAGCTGCACCGTCGTCCCGGCCGTCAATCAGATCGAAAACCACCCAAGCCTGCCGCAGCAGGAAATCGTGAATCTCTGCCGCGCGCGCGGCATCCACGTCGTCGCCTACAGCCCCCTCGGCAGCGCGGGCAGCCCGCTGCTCACGGCCGCGCCCGTTGTCGCGATTGCGGAGAGGCGAGGCGTAAGCCCGGCGACGGTGCTGCTGAGCTACCACGGTAAGTGGTCTGATTTGAGGAGATGAGAGCAAATTACGGTGTACTAATCGTTTTTCTCTCTCTTAATCTAGTTGCGCGCGGTGCTACGGTGCTGGCCAAGTCGGTGACGCCGGCGCGCATCAAGGCGAATGCGGACATTGTCAAGCTTGACGAGGAGGATATGGAGCAGCTGCGCAAGTACTCTGAAGACCTCGCAGCCAAGAAAGAGCTGAAACGCTACGTCTATCCGCCTTTTGGTATCGACTTTGGGTTCCCTGACAAGTCATGATGATATTGGCGACGCAGAGGGCAGAGATAGCGGTACATGGTCATAAAAGAACCAATTCAATTAAAGTCACAATCGTTTACAACGGCTTTTGATATCTCGCTATGCACCACTATGCAATACATCCTTCAACGCCACTTAAATCACCCACGCTAGCTTTGAAGTGATGCCTTTACTCCATATCCACCACCACCTTGAGCACTAGCTTCCCTTGTTCGTCCTTGACCTGGCCGGCCATGGCAAATGCCTTGGGGATATTGCTGATACCCTTGAAATGATGCGTGACGAGCGGAGACAGATCCGGCATAGCAGCTGGGCGATTGACGACCAGCTCAATGGCCCTGGCATATGTGTTGGCATAGCGAAATACACCGAGGAGGTCGACTTCGCGGAGGGCTGCGGCGGACATGGGCAGTGTGAGGATCGGCGTCCCCATGCCGATAATCATGACCTTGCCGCCTGGCTTTGTGGCCTGTGCCCGCAACATCAGTTTCTGTCTCAACTTGCAGGGAATCTTCGTTTTCAAAACTCACGTAAATTGAAGCCTGAACACACGTCTCAACGCCGGTGCATTCGTATACAGCAGAGACCTCGCCGACGGCCTCGCCGTTGATGGTCGTGGTTTTGACCATGTCGGCGACTTTCTGCGCGTACGCGAGCTTTTCTTCAATTGTCTGCGGGCGCTCCATGGGAACAAGCACGCTCGCGTCCGCAAAGCCATGTTGCACAGCAAAGTCGATGCGGTCCTTTTGGATATCGGCAATGACGACCGTCTTGGCATTGGCGGCTTTACTGACCGCCGCGGCGAGCAGGCCGACGGCGCCGGCGCCAATCACCAGCACCGTCGCGCCTTTGGGTAGGTTCGCTCTGTCGCGGGCGTGCATGGCGACGGAGAGGGGCTCAAGCACGGCGCCGAGGTCGAGCGACAATGCCGGAGGCAGTCTAAACAGTCAGCGTCGCATATTCATATCCTAGCTATTAACACAGGTCTGCCTTACTTGTGACACCAGCGGGCAGGGTGGTTGACGCGCTCCTGCAGCGTGCCCTGGGCGTGGGGAAAGGCCTTGGCGGAGCTGCGAAACTTGATGCCGCGGCAAATGTTGTAGCGGCCGCTGGTGCAGTACTCGCAGTTCTCGCAGGGCAAGCCAACCTCGAGGGCAACGCGGTCGCCGGGGGCAAGGTCCTTCACGGCGCTGCCGGCGGCGACGACGGTGCCGCTCGACTCGTGGCCGAGAGTGAGGGGCTCGCGGACAAGGATGTCGCCGTTGCGGAAGTGGTTAAAGTAGTGCAGGTCGGAGCCGCAGAGGCCGGTAGCCTGGACGGCGATTTGAACCTCATCGGCGGCGGGTGTGGGTAAGTCGCGCTCTTCCTGGGATGGATGTGAGCAGGCGCGTGACAGGGAGATTGCCCGACGCTTCAATGAGGTGTGAGTTGTACTTACAACACGGAGATCGCGAGCACCGTGCAGGACGGAGGCTTGGACTTTTTGGCTGGACATGTTTGTAATGTGTGTGCTCTGCTGCAGAGCTAGACTGTGGTCTGAAAGATAAAAAAAAGTCGAACCGGGGCTCCAAAATCAGCAGAGCAAGTATCACAAAGATGGACTGAAAGATGAATCATGAAGAAAGAGCAACCAATTCACCCCGCGCCCAAGGAAAGAGAAGCCTCCCCCACCAAACAAACCCCAAGCCGCGCAAACGGCTATTCAAAGCCGGCACCGGCTTGCTTCGGCGGGGATTGCCCAAACGGGAACTCTTCTTAGTGGGGGTCGGCCCTCTCCGGCAATTGACGCGGGGCAACTTTACAGGGGGTGCGAGCCACTGAAAAATCCACCAAACGTCATGGGCAGCGGGTTGAAGTCCGCTGAAGTCTGCTATAGCCTACGGTAAAACGATCTCTTCAACATCTCCAGCGCAACCGTCGAGAATCTCTGCTCTCCCGCAGTGAATCAAGTAGCTTCTTTCTTTTTTTTTTTTCACTCATCATGGCTTCGAGCATGTTTTCGCTAGAGGGCCATACGGCCATGGTCACTGGCTGCACGCGCGGCATTGGCCAAGCCGTCGCTGTTGGCCTGGCCGAAGCTGGTGCCGACATTGTCCTCGTCCAGGTAGAAAAACGAACTTTTTGACTGACTGCCTGACTTTTGAAAATCCTCAATCGAGCTCTATACTGACCGCGGAAAAGCGCGATACGAGCGTCGTCGAAACCAAAGACCTCGTCGAGGCTCTGGGACGCAAGGCATGGATCTACACGGCCGACATGGCTGTCCAGGAAGACGTTGCCGCCCTCACGCCCAAGATTCTCGCCGACGGCCACGAGATTCGCATCCTCGTCAACTGCGCCGGCATCCAGCGCCGGCATCCCTGCGAGGAATTCCCCGACAGCGATTTTAACGAGGTAAACCAACTCCCTTTCTCCGTTCTTCCTACCACTTTCACTTTATCCGGGAAATACACGATTGACACGCCCGCCCACACCCCAAGGTCATTCAGGTAAACCTCAATGCCGTCTTCACGCTCTGCCGCGACGTCGGCGCCCACATGCTGCAGCTCGCGCCCTCGCCCGTCACCGGCCGCCGCGGCAGCGTCATCAACTTTGCCTCGCTGCTCACCTTCCAGGGCGGCCTGACGGTGCCCGCCTACGCCGCCTCCAAGGGCGCCGTCGGCCAGGTCACCAAGAGCTTCGCCAACGAGTGGGCGAGCAGGGGCGTCACCGTCAACGCCATTGCTCCCGGCTACATTGAGACGGAGATGAACACGGCGCTGCTCGGCAATCCGGAGCGCCTGGCCAGCATCAGCGCGCGCATCCCCGCCGGCCGCTGGGGGTCGCCCGAGGATTTCAAGGGCACGGCTGTTTATCTGGCGAGCCGATCGAGCGCATATGTCAATGGCCATGTGCTGGTGGTGGATGGTGGCTGGATGGGCCGGTAAATTATTAGGGGGTCAAAACTGAGTTGAGGGCTTGGCAGAGAGAATTGCCGACGGACGGTTTTCTACGGGTTGCTTCATAATTGAAACAGATAGACAACTCGCCATACTTGTTGATTGATTTACAGCAAGACACTTTGCAGACGGAAAGCAATCTTGGCGGCATTCTCTTTGCATTGGCGCAATTTCAAGGGAGGTAATCTATTATAACGAGTACAATAGTCTGTTTTACCCAGCAAGACAACTAGGCCACAACTGGTTTGATGTGCATCCGCGCGCACACCAAATCGCTTGGCGCCTCAATACAAGGCATACTTTAGATTAATAAAAAAAATGACAAGCTTCACCGTCCCGCCCAGCTTAATCCTTATTTAATGGGTACACGGCCTCCCTCGCGCTATGGCATCCCTTCTCCGCATGGGGACCTGAAAAGAAAGGCTTGTTTGTGGCTTACTTCAAGGCGGTTGCGCCCCCTTTACTCTGGCATTCTGTCTATTCTGGCATTTCTGGCCACGGTCTATGCCAGATAGACATACGCAAATGGCAGACAAGGAGTCGCTGGCGTCGTTTGACGTATATCCCGTCCACATGTTTGACGACTGCAAAGGCCCGCGCAGCATCATGATGCGATGGATCTTTCGCGTCGACGCACAACTCGACGCAGACAAGCTCCGCACGGCCTTTGCGCAGGTCTTGGAAACAGGAGACTGGCGCAAGCTCGCCGGGCGTCTGCATTACACTGTACGTGGTTGGGCCAACACTTGTTTTTCTTCTGCCCATTGGAAATAACTGAACCTGCATATAGAAGACTGGCGGGCTCGAAATACACGTTCCTCATGTGTTTACGGAGCAGGACCCGCCCTTTACTTATACCCACCGCGACCACTCTTCCGAATTATTCGACGCCGACCCGGCCCGGCGCACATTTCCCCGCGCCGCGTCCGGGCCACACGTATACTCCCGGACCCCGGCCGCCAACGCCGCCGTTTTCGCGCCTGTTGGCGTCCCCGCGACGCTCGCGGAGCACATTTCGCGCGGCCTGCCGCAGCTCGGCCTGCACGTCACCACGTTCCGCGACGCCACGCTCATGGAACTGACGTGGCCGCACACCGTCATGGACGGCACCGGCCAGCGGGATCTGCTCGCCGCGTGGTCCCTAGCCTTGGCCGGGCGCGCGCACGACATTCCCCCGTTGGCGGGTGCCCGCGAGGACGTGCCGCGGCGCATGGCGGAGCGGTACGCAGACGCAGACGCCCCGCAGCGGTTAGAAGAAGACGACGTGATGCAGGACAGGGCGCTGATGGGGTTCGGCAAGCTGCTGTTTTTTTGCAGGCTGTTGTGGCGGTTGCTGATGAGCCCGCGGGCCGACTGGCGCGTCTTTCGGCTCCCGAGGGCGGTGGTTGCCAGGTGGCGGGAGGACGTGGAAAAGCTGCCGCCGGATCCGAAGTCGGGCAAGCCGCCGTTTGTAAGTAACGGGGATCTGATATGCGCGTGGCTGGTGACGCTCGCCGCCGCAGACCGCAGCCCGCGACGGCGCGCGCGATACGTTGTCGCCGGGTCCGTCAATTGCCGTTCTCGGATCCCCGCCCTGCGGGACGGCATATACATGCAGAACCTGCTCGGCCTGTATTTCGCCTCGGTGCCCAACGTTGGCGGCCCGGAGGACGATTCCCTGGCGCGGATCGCGCTCGCGCATCGTGCGCAAGTGGCTGCGCAGACCACCGAGACCCAGATCCTGCACCACTTTCAACGGCGGCGCGCCGAAGCCGAGGCCGGCCAGAGGCTGAGTGTGCCGCTGTACTGCCGCGCAGACGACGTGGTGCTCATGTGCAACAACTTGTCGGGGCTGCGTATCGGCGCGGCGGCAGACTTTGGACCGGCGGTGGTGGCGGTGACGACCGCGGCGGATGGGACGCGGGCGTCGGGGCGGGTGGTGAGCCATTACTACTTGTCGAGTGACGATGGGAACAGGCCGACGCCGTACTTTGTCTGTTTGGATCAGGACGAGGAGGGGTACTGGATTCGGGCGAATGCATCGCCGGGGACGTGGGAGAGGATTATACGGGACATTGGCGCGGGAGAGGCGCATGTACATGTATGAGGGACATCAGTTCCCAGATCCTGTAATGGCTTATAAGAAATTGAGTGGTGCAAGTTCAAACATGCACAGATTGCAACACATTCAAACTTTCAAACAGATAAAGAAGAAAAAAAAAAACAAAGGGTCGTGTTAACGACTAAAAAAGAGGAAAATGTACAGCACCCGGTATTCGCT
>JARJPL010000532.1:0-20837 GCA_030782805.1 Aschersonia sp. MBC 622
CCCCCCCCCCCCCCCCCCGAGTACGGCAAGGGCTCTCGAAAATTTTCCAGCAGTAAAAGCTAGCTGCACGTCAAGTCCTTGGGGGAGTCGGCATTTTGATTTGCAATATTTTGCATTCCCTTTGTTTACACATGTCAAGATAAAATTTTTGTGTGTGTGTATTTTACAAATGTAGATTTCAGGTAGAAAAAAGAGTTGTACAAGAGGGGCCCTTTAGTATTGATGCCCCAAAAGAACCTCCACGACACGCCGTGTCGGCCAAAATTTTTCACAGTATTCTATGCTTTTTCTTCTTGACTTCGCACACCATCATGTTGATACAAAATAGGTACACGCACCTCATCCTCCTCCTCCATGCAAACCGATTTCGCTTCCTATGAATAGTTGGGGGACTGCTTTCGTCTAAATAATCTCGCCAATGTCAATGTGCGGTGCCTTCCAGGGCTTGGCGTCGGGCTGTGTCATGTCGCTAGGTACGCGGACCTTGTTGCCGGGGCTGTACATGTACCATGCCTTGAGGGCATTCATAGACGCCACGCGGCGGGCCACGTCGAGGCTGGCGCCGGCGCCCTCGCCGAGCTTCTCGCTGCCGCTGTAGATGCCCACGATGAAGACGGGCGTGCGTGACCGGCGACCCGTCTCGCTCTCCAGGCGGGCGCGCGGCGCCTCGAAGCCCTCTCGCGCACACAGCATGGCCAGCTCGCGCGTCGGCAGCTGGAACTGGAACATGCGGCCGAGATCGATTTCGCGCGACAGAATGTGTGAGTTGACAAATGTCTTGGCCATGTCGGCTCCCGCGTGCGCGTAGATGGCGCCAATCACGGCCTCGACAAACGACGTGTACGCGCCGGCCTGCATCTTGGCCAGGCCCGGCTCGCCCTCGTCGGCTGTTTGGTAGGTGTCGCCAAAGGCATCATCGAGGACGACACGACTGCTCATGCCACGGCGGTAGTGCTGACCACGCTCCGCCTCGGCGCGAACGTATGCCCACCGCGAGTTGGGCGCCACGATGGGGTCGGGCTTCCATTGCAGCAGGCCAGGATCGACCTCCTCGCCGGGAGCCGCGGCAGAGTCGACACCCCAGCGACGCGCGACCTGCTCCAGAGACTCACGGCCGGCAAAGGCCCGGAGCGCCTCGTAGAGGATGGCAATGGGCAGGCGCGGCCACTTGCACACGAGGTACTCGAGGACGTGGTAGTTGATGATGGATCGGCCCAGCACCGCGAGGCTGGCATTGTTGAAATTTTGATTACCGTCGGCCGAGGACGTAACAAGGGCGCGTGCTATCGTTTGTAGGGGAATCGACTTGGGCAGCGCCAGACGGGCGTGCAGCGCGGCGAGCTTGGCCGACTCGAGGGCTCGGGCAGGGGGCGGCGAGGGGAGAGGGTTGGCTGTGGAAAAGGCGCCTTCGAAAGGGGTGTCGTCTGTGAGGGTGGATGCTTCGGTTGTGGTAGTGGTCGATTGGCAGCGCGCCGATATCGAGAAAGCGTGCCGTCTAGGCACGACGGCAACTCCTTGCCGGGCAGCGAGGCGCATGTGGCCGCTCCATTGTGACACCCGTAACCTCTTCATCGACTCGGCAAATCTGCTAGAAATAGAAACAGCAACTGAAAAGGAATTGCCGACGGGCAACGCCTAGACTCCCCGGGAATTGATGATGGAGGAGGCTGTTTGCGTGGACGGAATCGGGGAAAAGAAATCGGCGGTTTATGTCGTGTCGTGGTTCTTATGTAACGGGCTCACGGGAAAAAGTTCTGCTAGAGTCGTGTGAGCTTGGGATTTGGGGGTAACCTGGCTTTGCAGGTGCTAATTTGCGGCCTAGCAAGGTCGGCACCGGATTAACCTGGTCCCGCTACAGCAACCTTGGCGGATAGTTAGGACGTCCACCTTGGACTGCCGAGAACAAGCTCATTCTGACGACGCAGTTGCGCATCCAAATATCAAACACAACACAGCGTTCATTGACAATTGATTGAAAATGGTGAGTTATTGATAATATTGAGGTATCGCCGCGTCAAAGGTTGCTAACAGCAAGACAGGGTGGCGGTGGAAAGGTTCCGTAAGTTTTGTCGCGATGGACAACGATGACCTCCTCGGCCTCGACGGACCGCGCCGGATGACTACCGTTATGGAAGAAGGGAAAACTGGATTTATGGCTAATCACACACGGGAATTAGCTATCCCAAACACGTTTGGTCGCCAGCCGGTGGTTGGTACGCACAACCTGCCAACTGGAGGGGCAACACCCTAGTTGCCGGCGCCGTCATCTTTGGCATTGTCGCTGTCACTTGGAAGTTTGGCGCCGACCGGGAACAATGGGCACACAGGCCTCAACCTGGCGAGTGGTATCCTAGCAGACGGTACGTGGATATAGCAAAGGCAACACATCTGGTTCCACCTTGAGGCTTAATCATCGCCGGAAAGAAAAGGCGAATGTTGAAACGACGGGGTCGCAGTGATTCACGCTTTTTGAAAGAGGTACAGAATGCTAACTTTTGGCAGCTGGTCGAGACAACTGATTCAGTGGGACAAAGAGGAGAGCCAAGCCGAGCAGAGCAAGAACCAATAAATGCACAAACAACTGTAAGATGAGGAAAGGGGCGCGAGCAGCTGAGCATGTACATATAGGTATACAACGGTAGAGGATTATCACATCAACTTTTTGTTGACTTTCTGGCATGGGCAAAGTTCATCTCTGCATTGCTTCTAGGAGAAACGATGGGGTGCTGTCATATGGGTGCTATGTGCTAATGATATGAGAAACTGGTTATCTGGCATGCTGGCTGAGCCATTATCTGCAGCTGAATATTGCCTTTGTATGTCAGCTCTGCGTCTCAGGTGGTGGTCCCGTGCTGTGCCTTTCCGTCCCTTCAACTCTTGCACTCCCGTCGCCGAGTTATGCAGGCGGTAATCCGTTCTCCAGGCCAAGCGATTCGCCTAGCTGTCCTATCAATAGTAGCGGTTCCCCAAAGTTTCAAAAAGTGTCTTATCAAAGTAAGTCAAACTAGGTGAGAAAAGAGCCATGATCTTATGCCCAGAAAATGCTAGTCAAATGTTGCTTGTCCAACTTGTTCACCCATCTATCTGTGGTTCTCAGCTTGTACTAAAAGGATACCTCGGAGTTGCACCATATCAAGAGCGCCCGACAGGTATCTCTCTTAAGGTACCTACCCTTATTTTTCGCCCCGCCGCTCTACGCTGGTCGGGCTGGGGGCCGTCGAACCTGATTATTCAGTGACATCGCACCTGGAAGTTAAGGTTAATATTTAAGCCATCTCAAAACGCCTTTTAAGACAAACTTTCTCCTTTTACCTATTGCTCCTTTCTCTCTTGCACACTTTTTCATCTTGATTTTACTGCTTTCTTCCATGTGCCATTCTTCTCCGATTTAGGTGTTTGCCTGTCACAGCCTTCGCCGCGACTCACCGCTATACGATTTCAGTTTGACGCGCATCACAGCTTTCCTACACATCCAGTCATCGCCTCACTAGAATTCCAGCAACCTCGGCCAAGCCTCTTGCCGCGCATCATATCAGCCAACTCTCTACTAATTAGCGTCTACATGATAACACAATACCCTCACAATACCGTTGAGACGAAGCCGAAACACAAGGCGATTTCACTACAACCACGGCGCCGGGCTTGCTTCACCCACCCTCCGAATACTCCGACAAATTACGCTTTGCCACGGTTTTGTTCAGTCTCACTTCACGTGCTTTCCGCCTCTTGGTCCAAGCGTCCTTGGTGCGTATCAACGTAGGCAGGGCAAGATGCCTTTTGATCGGCGTCTTAATGCGGAGGCCCGCGAAGTTGTCTTTTGCCATACGTGCTCATCTGAGTGGTATGGCCGTGAATGGGGATTAATGTGTCCTGCGTGTTCCGGCGAGATTACAGAAATCGTGAGCACTGGCCCTTCAGCTATTTGGCAATCTTACACACCGTACCACGTATTTGCTAACACTCTTGATTCTATCTGTAGGTGACTTTGGAAAATGACCCGCGCCCAGCGCGCGAAGGCGGCTCCGACGACTTGGGCTACTCCTCCTCCTCTGCTTCCGAATACGAGGAAGTCTATTTTATTATTCCCTCAATGAGGAACAGAGATTTACATCGAGAGGACGAGTACGTACATGGTCCTCATTATCATATGCACTCGCACGCGCACGGAGACGGATTCGGGCACCACCACTCAACCCGAATAGGACATGGCGCAGATCACTACCACGCCTATCCTGGGCAAAGCGTAGAAAGATTTCTCAATGTTGCGTCGGATCTTGGCATGCCAAGGGGGGGCAACATGAGGCATCACCTACACGAGGCATCTCATAATGGCCGAGGGCACCATGAGTGGGACGACGGGACATCTCGAGGCTTTGTAACATTCCACCACTCTCCAGGACACGCACCGCCAGACTCTGATCCATTTCATACGTGAGATATTTCTTTATTTTACAAGACACGCCACATTCTGAAGCTCGCACTAATAGTTTACAATCAGGATCTTCAGCAGTGTATTCCATGATCATGAGGGTCAACATCCTGGTGAAGCTGCCAGCGCGGCAGCTAGACAGGGTCGCGGCGCGGATCCGAACACAGCGAGAAGCACCAGCGGGGTGCAAGGGGACGCTGTCACAGACGAGGCATTGGAACAAATCATTTCAACTCTGACCCCACACGTGCCTGTGAGACCATTGACTTCAGAGCAAGCTTTGGCCAATCTACCACGCAAGACCATTCGCGCAGGCAGCACGGATGGCGACACGGATTGCTCAATTTGTATGGACAGCCTGACAGCGGGTCAGGTAGCGCTAACCCTACCCTGCAAGCATTTATTCCATGAGAAATGTGGTTTGGAGTGGTTGAAGGATCATGACACTTGTCCCGTATGTCGTGCGGCGATAGATGCGGGTGGAGGCGACGAACCCGCGGCAGAGCCTCGTCGACTGCCAGAGCAAAGCCGAACGCGGACCGAACATGGACGTAGATCAGATCGCTTTTCGATACCAAGATTCAGTGCGGGTGATCGACGCGATTCACAGCGCACTCGCCGATCACCAGACGATGAACATTCAGCATCAGGATCCTCAGGATCGTACAGCATCACAGAAGCAATGCGGCTTCTCTCCTTACGCCATGGTGGCCATGGTGGCCATAGTAGCCATGGTAGCCATGGTAGCCATGGAAGCCATGGTGAGCGAGGCTCATCTCGCCGCGACACCTCAGGTTCTGACAGACGCAGCTCAAGGTCGTCGACAAGCTCTAGAGTGGTAGATGTGGGGTCGAGGGCCACGAGAGATCGCAGTCCTCCGCGAAGCTCGAGAAATCGCAGCCCTCCGCAAAGCATTCGCCGAACAAGTACCCACGAGAGCAGTCAAAGCAGATGGTATCCGTCATCAGGGCGATCTTCAGGCGGAAGCAGACGGCATTGAGAGAGAGAATGAAAGCTGGAAGGTCGACTTGAAGGTTTTGTGTGTTTATCATTATCGCGTTTCCCTACTTTGAGAAGGGACTGCAAAAAGATTTTGTTACAGTAAGGATGGTATTGCATGCCAAGTGTTGATCTCAATCTTGTATCATGGCTTGCTTTTTTTCTCTCTGACCTTGTCGTTGACAATTAGCTTGAAAGAGCAGTATGTGGATTTACAGAGGATAAGTTTGAGTTTGTTACTGGCAACTGGTCGAAGATGGGCCGAAGCTGGAATGGGACAGAACAGAAACCCCAGCGAAAAAAAACTTGTTGCACATGAATTTTGCATTATACTAGAGCTTTGCTTCTTTTTATGATGAGACCAAAGACAGAGAACAATGATGGGTTCATTCCATAAGTGCAGGTGAGACTGTAGAGACTTAGGGCAAGCAAGCATATTGCTATGGGGGAACAACGGGTGGACGAGGAGCGCACTGGGGAACAGATATTGGATGTGGGAGCCAGGCAGTACTTGAAGAAAATGGGTGTGGTCATCAGCCAAATGCGCATGTAATATAAAAGTTGGATAAGAATTGATAAGTCGAAGGAATCGACCAACGGTATTACCGGGCGGTGATTTATTTTCCGAGCCCTGTAAAGACCTGTAAAGCCCTGTAAGAGGCCGAGCTTTGGGTTGGTGGCGGTGCTTTTTGGGGTCTCGCGACCACCACACTGAAAGCTTGGCAGATTTCTACTACAGCTGCAGCCTGCAGGGCATCAATACAGGAACTGAAAATCGTTACTTCTTACAGGGCCACAAACGTTGGAGGAGCTCTGTTGCAGTGGTTTTAGCGCCCCGCTGACCCCGTTTGCGGGCCGATGCCTCGTGTACTTTTTTTTTTTGGGCGGCATTGAAGTTATAAAGTCCGTTTCGACGCTATAAACCCCGTTTCTGCGCTGTCCACGGCTCCGGAGACGGGCGGGCACTCAGAAAGACACCAGACAAGTCAGGTACCCGTGTGGTGCGGCTCCGTCATGTATTCGAAGATGACGAGTTGCAATCTCTATTATTAGGGCACGCGAGGCGCGACTCTCAGGAGCACCTGACAATTACGTAGTTGGTGCTTCTTGTTGAACTTGTGACGGCCGAATTCAGATGCCTGTAGCATCAAATGTCGTCTCCAGCCAACCACTAATATTATTCGTAGAAGACCAGGAATAACCAACTGTGTATTGCAACTGGGCAGTACCACTCTCGAGAGAACAACTGTTAATTACATTCGAAAGTTCAAAGAGCATATCTGTGAAACCACTCATGCTGCGCCACAGCGTCAGAACAGGGATGACGGGGGCCAAGAAGAGATGGGTAACCAAAACCCCGTTGCCCGCAGCCGCTCCTCACCAATCACCCACTCAGGTTTACCAATTTCTTCTTCTGCGCGAAGCCCACACCCCATCGGGCTGACTGGGGCTCGCTGATGACGGGGCAGCTTTTCGGGGCCACCGCCCGGCCGGCCGGGGGGGTTTCGCAGGCTCACCCAACCAACCAACCAGCCAACCAATGTTGTGGGTTTGGTGAAAAGCGAAGGAAAAAAAAAACTCCTCTTATTTTATTATATTTAGCGTACATCACTTTTGCATACCGGGGCTGGGTACGGTATTTTTTTCTGGGCGTCTCAGCCACCTCTTCTCCAAGTCCGGACTTGTTGCTCGCTGCCGTGTACCGGAAATGCTCTCGGCCGCCGCCAATTGCGGCGCCCGCACCGCACAGCTTTTCTTGGCTCTTTCATGCCGTTTCGCTAGCTTCATCGAACCGGAGTCTTGATTTACCGTGGTTTAGCTCAGTCTGTTGGAGTTTCTTGGCCCGCCCGCCCCTCGTCATGCATGATTCGAGGTAGTTCTATGTGGTTTAGCTCCTAATCCGATGGAACAGGAAGCTTTCGCATAGGAGTTTATATACTGGAGGCGCCCTCGTCAACAATGGTGAGCGGCCTCATCATCATCAACTTTATTCTTTTCGGCAAGCTTACACCAATTATCAGCAACATTCTTGATACGTCTTCATTTCATCTGTCTTGTCTTGTACACAACGAAGCATACGACCAACTCTTTTGGGTGATAGACGGGCCAACACCATAGCTACCGTTTTGGGAGCTCTCCTCGTTTGGTACGTGCCCCTCATCCTACTTCTACCAGACACGACACAAACGCTCGACAACTTTCTTCCAACAACATTCGCACCACGTCAATTCATCACAATGCCATTACCAGCTCCATATTACCAATCTTCACATTTGTATCGAGCTGCCGTTCCGCTAACATGCTCTGCTCGACGACCAGACACCCGCAACACCATCCTCCAGAACCACTACCATCACAATGGCCGAGTCCATCCCCATCCCCGAGCCTCCGGGCCTGCCATTCATTGGTAATCTGGGCGAGATGCGAACAAGCCCCATCAACGACTTCAAGCGTCTCGCAGACACATACGGTAAGTGTCGACTTGGCCCATCACAGTCACACCCCTCCTCCATTCTGCTAACACTAAACGCGCGCCAGGCGAAATCTATCGCATGCATCTAGGAGGCAGCGCCTTTTGCGTTGTCAGCTCCCGCGAGCTCGTCAATGACGCCTGCGATGAGCGTCGTTTCAAAAAGACCGTTGGCGGTACCCTGGGCAAGGTGCGCAACGCCGTTCACGACGGCCTCTTCACTGCCGACTCAGAGACGGAGCCCAACTGGGGCAAAGCCCATCGCATCCTCGTTCCCGCCTTTGGTCCCCTCTCCATTCGCAACATGTTTGACGAGATGCACGACATTGCTTCGCAGATGGCCATGAAGTTTGCCCGCCACTCGGGCGACCGCATCAACGCCTCCGACGACTTTACCCGTCTCGCCCTCGACACAATCGCCCTCTGCGCCATGGACTACCGCTTCAACTCGTACTACCGCGAGGAACTGCACCCCTTTGTCCGCGCCATGGGTGACTTTCTGACAGAGTCGGGTGCCCGGAACCGTCGCCCTGCATTTGCTCCTCAGTTCTTCTACCGCGCCGTCGACGAAAAGTATGAAAAGGATATCAAGACCATGCGCGACGTCGCCGACGAAGTCGTTGCCAACCGTAGAGCGAACCCCAGCGAGCGAAAAGATCTGCTCAGTGCCATGCTTGACGGAAAAGATCCTCAAGATGGCCAGAGACTCACAGACGCAAGCATCACTGACCAGCTCATTACCTTTCTCATTGCTGGCCATGAGACCACGTCAGGAACGCTCTCTTTCGCATTCTACCAGCTTCTCAAGCATCCTGCCGAGTATCGTAAGGTGCAAGAAGAAGTTGACGCTGTTGTGGGCAGAGATCGCATCACTGTTGAGCACATTTCCAAGCTCACCTACATCCAAGCTGTACGTTTGTAGGCCTTATCACTGACCTCGTGTGCCATTGCATTTCTGCCCGTTACTAAAAATATTTAGGTCCTCCGCGAGGTGTTGCGCGTAAACGCTCCCATCCCAGCCTTTAGTGTCGAAGCCAAAGAGGACACTCTGCTCGGCGGCAAATACTTCATCCCCAAGGAGCATCGTCTCACTCTGCTCCTCGCCAAATCCCATCTTGACCCCAGCGTCTATGGCGACAGCGCCAGTGACTTCAAGCCTGAGCGCATGCTTGACGAGAATTTTGCCCGTCTCAACAAAGAGTTTCCCAGCGCATGGAAGCCTTTTGGAAACGGAAAGCGCGCATGCATTGGCAGACCCTTTGCTTGGCAAGAAGCTGTCCTTGCCATGGCCATTCTCTTCCAGAACTTCAACTTTACCCTCGACGACCCCAACTATACTCTGGAGATACAAGAGACGCTCACTCTTAAGCCTCACAACTTCTTCATGCGCGCGACCCTTCGCCATGGCATGAGTGCTACCGAGCTTGAGGACCAGCTCAAGGGCGGTACGGCTCACTCCAAGTCGTCGGATGGGGCTGATACTCCTGTCGCTGCCTCTGCTGACGATGGCAAGCCATTGTCAGTCTTTTACGGCTCCAACAGCGGCACATGCGAAGCCTTGGCACAGAGAGCCGCTGCTGATGCTAGTGCCCATGGTTTCAAGGTCACCGAAATTGGCCCACTGGACAATGTCAACCAAAAGCTTCCCACTGACCGCCCAGTGGTGATTGTCACTGCCTCATACGAGGGCGAACCGCCATCTAATGCCGCTCATTTCGTCGACTGGCTCAAAAGTCTCAAGGGTGATGAGTTGAAGAATGTATCCTACGCCGTCTTTGGCTGTGGCCACCACGACTGGGCCCAGACTTTCCACAAGATCCCCAAGCTCGTCGACGCTACCATGGCCGAGCGCGGCGCCGACCGCATCATTCCCATGACCGGCACCGACGCCGCTGACCGCGACATGTTTAGCGATTTCGAAACCTGGGAGGACGAATGCTTGTGGCCCGCCCTTAAGAAAAAGTATGGCGCCGACGAGACTAAAGATGGTCAGGGTGCTTCTGCCCTGACAGTCGAGATTACGCACCCACGCAAGACGACTCTTCGCCAGGACGTCGAAGAAGCTGCCGTCATTGACACCAAGGTACTGACCAAGGGGACGCAATCTGTCAAGAAACACATTGAGATTAGGCTTCCTACCGGCATGACTTACAAAGCTGGCGATTACTTGGCCGTCTTGCCATTTAACCCCGCAGCGACTATTGCTCGTGTTTTTCGTCGCTTTTCGATCAGCTGGGATGCCACTTTTACCATTACTTCCAACGGCCCGACCACACTGCCTACTGGCGTCCCCATCTCCGCCACCAACGTCCTCGGCGCCTACGTTGAGCTCAGCCAGCCTGCCACGAAGAGGAACATACAGGCCATGATTGACTCGACCGAGGACGAAAAGACTATTACTGCGTTAAAGGGTCTCATCGGAGACAAGTTCTCCGAGGAAGTCACTGCGAAGCGACTCTCTGCCCTCGACCTGCTGGAAAAGTTTCCCGCCGTTGGCCTGCTTTTTGAGTCGTTCCTCGCTATGCTTCCCCCCATGCGCGTCCGTCAATACTCCATCTCGTCATCTCCCCTCGTTGACCCTACCCGCGTCACCCTCACCTACTCCCTCCTCGACGTGCCGGCCCACTCGGGCCAAGGCCGCCACGTCGGCGTCGCCAGCCACTACTTGTCCTCTCTCCGCGAGGGCGACAAGATCCACGTCGCCGTCCGGCCCTCCGCCGCCTTTCACCTCCCCGCCGACACGGAAAAGACACCCATCATCTGCGTGGCCGCCGGCACAGGCCTCGCCCCCTTTCGCGGGTTCGCCGAGGAGCGCGCCGCCATGATTGCCGCCGGCCGGAAGCTCGCTCCCGCGCTGCTCTTTTTCGGCTGCCGCGCCCCCGGCGAGGATGACCTGTACGCGGAGCAGTTCGCAGAGTGGCAGAAGATGGGCGTGATTGACGTGCGCCGCGCGTACTCGCGCGCGACGGACAAGTCGCACGGCTGCAAGTATGTCCAGGAGCGCCTGAGCAACGACCGGGACGAGATTTACAAGCTCTGGGACCAGGGCGCAAGGCTGTACCTGTGCGGCAGCAGGGCGGTCGGCAAGGGCATCGAGGATGCGTGCGTCGAGCTGGTCAAGGAAAATGCGGAGAAGGAAAAGTCAAAGGAGGTTACGGACGAGGCGGCGAGGGCGTGGCTGGATAACCTGCGCAACGAGCGCTTCATGGCAGATGTGTTTGACTGAGTTGTGTAGTCGACTAGCCAGCACGGTGACTGAGTGGTGCATTTCACGCGTCTCAAGAATAACGAATACTAAAAATTTTCTTCTTTCATCATCATTATTGTTACTACTCCTTGGGCCTACTTGAATAGAAGAATGAAACATGTTTTACTAAATTGCATCATCACGACTGCATGAACATACACAAGAGTTGTCCAAGTTCTTGTTGTTGATTAACTGTCTTGCCCGCGACACAGTGTCCGGATCTCTTGTTATCCTTGTTGGTTGTTGACAGAATTATCACCGAACTGTTCATCGGGCTCTTTCTCATGCGGCAGTGCTGTAAACGACGTGTTGATCAAAGAGCAAGACGAGTCATGCGCAGTCAAACATGCGCATCCAAGACACATAGACCAGGTTGTATCAAGAAAAGAAACAAGCATAGCATTGGTATCGTGTTCAACTATCTCATCACGTCTCTCTTCTGAAACCCCTCCCTTCTGGAACCCGGACCTCATCATCGTGACCAAAGTCAAATCAGGCAGAGACGGTATACTCGAGTTTCCTTCTAATCTATCCTCCCCCTCATCTATCCGACAAAGACATCATTTTGGAAAATAAAAACATCCCGTCCTCCCCTGGAAATCCCACCAGACCGATAATGCACATGTTAGATATGCAAATTAAACCAAAAAAGACAACAGAAAAAAAGATACACGCAGAACAGAAAGTAGCAACATCTTCTTCGTGGTTTCATTTAATCCTGGAAAAATTTGACAATCTCACGCAAGTCGCGCAGGCCCACGCCGTGCTTAGGGTAGCAAATGTAGACCGACTCGCCGAGGGCGCCAAACTTGCTGCGAAAGCTGGCCTTGCGGCGCAGACCCAGACTCTCGACAATGGAGCTATACGTGGTGGAGAGGAAGCGAGCGCGGATTCCGTGGAGATGCTCGCCGGCGGTGAGCTTCTGTGAGACGCCGGCGCCGAAAGTGACTTGGCCCGTGACGCTCGAGAGGGCGTGGCCGATGAGGACCTCGATGGCGCCATTGACGGCGCCGGGAAAGTCGAGGGCCCATTTGACCTGCCAGCCGTGCTTGGGGGATAGCTTGGCGAGGACAACCATGGCCTGAACCTTGCCGTCCTTTTCGGCGGCAAAGTAGCGGCGGTGTTCCTTATCGACCCAGGGCCGGACCTCGGTCAAGTGAACCTGCTTGCCCTTGCGGTTGCTCTTCCAGGCTTCGATGGCTGGGTCCGCGCGGCGGATGAAGTCGTCGTCAGCCTTTACCTCGTGGACCTTGACGCCCTCGCGCTCGACGCGGCGGGCTTTGGGGCCGTCGTTGTTGGCGGCAATCTTGTCGGCATTGACGCGCTGCTCTTCGGTGCAGGATAATGTGCGCCAGCCCAGGTCGTGGCCGAGAATCTTTTGTACATCGAACGATACAAGCATCCAAATGGGAACGAGATGCAGCTCCGTTGTGACGTATTTGATGAAAGCGGTGGCGATGGTCTTGTACTGCGAAGCGTCGCAAAGAGGGTCGCCAGTGACCATTGCAAATTTGCCTTGCCTTACATAACCGACGGCGGCACCAGTAGGGTGTCTCCAGATGATGAATCTCTCATCGAGCCACGATGTGTTGGAAGCATCGCCGTAGTTGGCAATGAGCTTCTCGATGGAAGGCGGCGACTCCAAAGTCTTGGTCGTGTCGGCATCGGGGTGGGGTAGAACAGTTTGTTTGCGTTCGGGGAGAGACTTTGGATCGCGGTGGAACAGAGATGCGTAGCGAACATCGCCGAGCTCGAGCATCCACGCGACGATTCTCTCTAGACCGAGACCGGCGCCGCCATGCGGTGGTGCGCCGAGATCGAAAGCGCTGAGGTAGTCTTCCATGCCCTCCTCACCCATACCTGCGGCAGCGAGGCTGCTTCGAAGCTCCTGGGCATCGTGGATACGCTGACCACCAGAGCAGATTTCTTGGCCACGAATGAAGATGTCAAACGAGTTGGTCCAGAAAGGGTTCTCAGCGTCTTTGTGAGTATAAAAGGGACGTGCATTGGCAGGAAACTTGTCGAGAACGTAGTAGTCGGTGCCATATTTTTCGCGGACGAGCTCACCGAGACGAATTTCGTCGGGAGTGGACAGATCCTCTTCCTCCACGGTGCGGCCGTCGTCGCGGAGCATCTGGAGACCATCGCGAAAGTCCAAAATCAGCGTCTCATCCAGATACTTGAATTCCTTGCTAGGCCAGCGCTTTTGTACGACGGCGACCTCGGGCATGGCATAGACGGTTTTGAAGACAGACTTGAGAAATTGATCGAGAACGTCAATGATCTCGTGGTAGTCGTGCTCGAGTGCCATTTCAATGTCCAGGCCGGTATATTCTGTCAAGTGACGATGCGTATTGGAATTTTCTGCGCGAAAGACGGGGCCAACCTCGAAAACGCGGCCAAAGTCGCCAGAAATGGCCATTTGCTTGGACAGCTGAGGACTTTGTGCCAAAAAGGCGTTGCGGCCGAAATAGTTGACCTTGAAGACGGCGGCACCGCTTTCGGTGGCGGCGGGCTGCAGCTTGGGAGTGTTAATCTCAACAAAGCCCTGGTTCTCGAGAGTTTCTCTGAACTTGGAGGTGACCATGGAGCGGATTTTGAAAAGAGCGTAGTTGGCGGGGTGTCTCAAGTCGAGCAAGCGAGCCGACATGCGGTTTCGCAAAGACTCGGGGGGCTTGTAGTTGCTGAATGGAGCGTTGTGGGCAGCGGTGACGAGATGCAGTGCTTGAATCTCGATCTCAACGTTTTGGACAGTGGCAGAGCGAACAGGCGCAGGAGGCTCCTTGAGAGTGCCGTAGACCTGGATGAGGGACTCTGGCTGCAACTTTTGCACCCATCTAACCATGTCCATGTTGTCACGAGTGAGTAGTGCCTGAACAGACTGAGTCTGGTCACGAAGCAGTAGAAAGTCGAGGGCTTTGGAGAGCTGACGTTGAGTGTGAATTCGGGCTCGAATATGAACTTGAGAGCCGATGGGCAGAGTGGCGAGCTCGCTAATTGTGCTTATCTCTCCGGGGTGAGTTGGCCAGTCGGCGCTGGAGGCGCTGCAGACGCTATCCATGCTGGAGCGACCAGAGCCTGATGTTTTGCTGAATTCTGAGCCGCCATCGAGACCGGCGAGAATTTTGCGCGTGGCCTCGGAGTGGACGCCTGTGTGGGAAGGAGATTGTGCGCGGATCTCATCGCGGAGGTCCTTGTGTCCCTTGTCGAGGGACAATTGATCAAGGCTCAATTTATCGGGAGTGATGGTGCTGTGGCGGAGGCTGGTGCTGCGTCGTGGGCTGCCGCCCTTGTGCATGCCAAAGGCAGAGGACACGGGACTAGCGACGCCAGAGTTGTTGCCGTTGCTGTCCGCCATGATGGTGTAGATGGGTAACGTGGAAGCGATGGAAGGTAACGATGTCGAGGAGAGAGAGGAATGAAAAGCCTGAATGGAAGCGGACGAAGTCGAGAGCGGGACGTTGGGGCTAGGGGCCCTACTGCAAGCAAAAACGCAATCTCAGGCACAGGCGCGGCGAGCAATGGTGAGTAAAAAGAGTAGAAAGCAAAGTCGGGAGCAATGGTGCAGATCGTTGATGTAATAATGTCGCTTGGCAAAGCAGGAAAGATACGTTTGGAAAGACATGTGGCGGGGTAGCAATAGGTAGTTTGAGGGGGGGGAGGGGAGGGGCGTGTAGATTGGGGACTTCGACAGAGGGAGCAGAGGGTCCGCTTCCGAGAGGGCCGAAGCAAGTTTATTCAGGCATGAGACGGGACGTGGTCTTGGCTGGCTAGCCCTAAGAAACCTTGGCTGTGGCACATGCAAGACTTAGGTACTGGCATGCATTAAATGTTTGCCATCTGTCCTCCGCTCCGCCGTCCTCTTCGCGCTCGGCGCCACTTGCAGCGAAAGCGAAGTTCACAAAGCCCGAGATGCTAGGGGATATCTCGAGCGAGCCACTACACAAACGTTGAGACCGTCGCCGTTGTTAGTCAGATATTTCTAATGATTACTTATAGGAACTAAATGTAAGCAATCATGGTGCGAGCTGGCAACTCGAGTGCCTTTAGGGGGCTGGCCCGTTCATGACCAAGCAAGCACGGTGATCCCATCAGCAGTTTGTCTAGTTTAGAGTGAAGTAAAAAAAAAAAAAAAAAACCACTATAATCCGTCTCCTGTTTTATTTTCCAGCTCTCGCTCAAATGCCAGCTGCACCACGGACTGAATCACAGAGCCGGCATCCGATAGGTTCCCGCCAAAGTCCGCCACAGCAGGCTAACGCTCCAGCAAAGACTAAAAACTGCAGCGCTCCGGTCCACATTGGCCCCTGTCACTGGATGACTGAAAGCTGTTTCCGGCGTTGCCGTACCTCGGACTTTTATGATGATTTAACAGGTTTATCGTATGCAAATGATCATGATTTAATCAGATGACTTGGAATTCAATACTTTACCAGGATTTCACTCGCTTGCCAGCCTCAAGATGGCAGTTGGGCAGCGCTACACTGTAGGTAGCTTTTTCGGCCGAGAGGTACCTCTTCCTACGTATGCCAAGAGGCGGGAATCCAGATCTATCGATTGTTCATGTACGAACTCGTGGTGTCGAACATTGCCCGCACGCAAGCCTCTCACAGATGTTTAAAACAAAGCTTTTCAGCAAGTCTATCTTAACTATCTACTATTTAGTTAAACGCAGCGGTTCCGTCAGGCGTGGCGACCTCTCCCAGCAAATTTCTTTGGGTGCTTCTTTTAGCGCCCGAAGCTGCCGAAGCACTCGAAGGATGGCGCCCACACCAATTCTAGGAGTTTGGTACAGGCTGCCAATTGTCCCAGTACCTAGGCAATGGCAGCCTCGGCAAGTCCATAGGTAGCAAAGGCCGCCATCCCACGCATCCCGCGTCTTACGGCGTCATAATCCCATCCGCGTATCTTATCATCTAGATCATCTATAACTTTTGCTCGACAACCCAGCAGCAGAGACTTCAGCGCACATGACCCTTCGTGAGTCAGGATGCATGAGGGGCATCCGTGTAGGTGACGGCACCATCGGAGCATCGGGGTCTCGGGGCATTCGATGACACTACTGTAGAACCTTGGGCATCAATCAAGGTGGCAGACATCGTTTTACCTTTAAAAGCCATCCTAGCCCACCATCTAAAAACAGATTTGATTTTAGATTGCTACATCCTTGACGTGCAAGAGTTGATGCGCCGCCATCGTGATGCTGGTGGGCGGGACTGGGTGCATTGGCGCGCTGGCGCTGACACCGTCATCGTCGACGTCAGACGTTGAGTCTGCCTCTTGTGCGACATGCTGAGGCGGCCCGGCCCATGCAAGAATGGAAGCCACAAAATAATAGATTCAATGGCTAACGGATTCAATGGCTTAACAGCGCTGGCCTGCCAGCTCAACGGGCCGTCACAGCCGACTGATTGAGACTGCGAACGCATACAATTGCGCAGTGCAGCGGGATACGAATACTAAGCGTGACAAAAAGGTGAGGGTACCTGGGTACACTAACAGGTGGTTGATAAGCCGCAGACATCCAGCCACCAAGCCAACAACCCGAACACACTCCCGCTCTTGAGTGCTACAGCACATTTGGAACAAAGGCGCGGTCAAAGCTGCAACGCTACAACTTGGCTCCCGTCCGTTGCAAGCAGGTTCCCTTTTCTCTCGCGGCCTGCATTTCATCCAATGTCCTGAATGCTCTCAATTGCCTGCCCAAGCTTTCATTACCCTGTAGGTACTTGGCATCGCTGGCTGCCCACAAGCGAGAGTAGATTCACTGCGAGTGATATCCACTAAACTGCAAACGTCATCCGCTCTCGGCGTCACACCAATAGCCTGTCAACTTGGCCACAAATACTTTGCATTGCTTACCTAACATTATGCTACTTGCGACTCGGCAACTCAGCCACCTCCAAAGATTCAAAGTTCGGCTACCTTTTGGCCCTGTTTACGAGTACGATTCCAGCACTGACGCAGTGACGCCAACCCAGACCTGCACTTTTCTTGCTCTCAACAACCCCCTAATCCTTCCATTCGTAACACGTCGTCACACATATACACGACCACCGTCATTCTTTCATCAACATTCTTTTTACCTTGCAAATCTCTTTTGCACGCGTACGCGCGACTGCCCCTGGCCAGCCCTGAGCCCAGGCACTCCCGACCACCGCCCCCAAAAACACCCTGGCGCACCCCCCCACGCTATGCCCTTGTTGCCCACCATCGACGTCGCTGGTGACGCTCCCGACAAGAATGCCATCCTCATAGAATCCAAACCACACAACAAAGGCGGCAAGGCCACTCAGGCTGTTCATGAGCAAATACCAACCATTATCGAACCTACCAGTGTTCAACTCAGCTCCTCCGACAATGATAAACACCTGGAAAAGATCCCCGATGTCGTCGATTGTGACAGGGTCGACTATGTTAACCCTCTCGCCAACAGTTCGCGATGGTACATTGCCATGAGAGCACGCGCCCTACGCTCTGCCGCTGGCTTTGCCTTTAGTCTCGCCAATCGTACTGTACCCGCTCCTCCACTCCCCTCTCAATCCATCTCGCTCGATTCTACCCTGTCCAAGTTTCCTGGCAAGGACAAGATCAAGGTGGACGTTTGGACCCCGCCAAACTTGGCCCTTGGGCCCCGTGCCGCCGTCATTAATTTTCACGGAGGCGGCTGGATTCTTGGCACCGGAACTGATGATAGCCGCTGGGCCGCCGCTGTCATGACCAATATCAACGCTGTCGTCTTTTCCGTCAACTACAGGCTCGCCCCCGGCCACCCCTTTCCCACACCCATCGAGGACTGCGTCGATTCCATTCTGCAAATCGCTGCTCGTGCCGATGAATTCGGCTTCGACCCCAAACGTATCATTCTGTCGGGCTTTTCTGCCGGCGCCTCAAACGCATTGAGCAGCTGGCTTGTCCTGCATGAGCCTCAACGATGGGACTACAATCTGCCTCAGCCTGTCCCCCACATTGCCGGTCTCGCCATCTTTTACCCTGTCCTCGACTGGACATTTACACGACCCGAGAAGCGTAGCACTTGCCACCGCCCTGACTTGACACTTCCACCTGGCATGACGGACCTGATTGATGTTTCTTATGTCTATCCTCATATCCCTCGCAAGGAATGTGTTGACTGGCGTCTGTCGCCTGGTCTGATGGACGATGCTACCCTGGCTAAGCTACCGCCCATGCATTTATGCCTGTGCGAGTACGACATGCTACTTCAGGAAGGCCTACGTTTTGCTAAGCGTGTTCGTTCTTGTCCAGACAAGACGCTGACCCTTCGCGTCGTCAGCCAGGAAAAGCATGCCTGGGACAAACCTCTACCCATGGCTGCGGTCAAGGACAGCGTCAACATCGAGTACACCGAGGCAACCCTGGCTATTGCTAATTGGATCGGTCAGTTCCACGACACGGATAATGAGTCGGTGCTCTCGCTGCCCACCAAGCGACTTCGCCTGCGTCCCTCGACGCACTTTAAACGTTCCCGCTCCGCTGAATAGTCGAGCATGGGCCTGTTATACTTTATTCCGTCTTTCTGCTGTACTCGGAGCATTGAGACGGAACATTCTTTTTTGATTTACAAGCAAGGAGTTTGAAGCAATTTTGTGTATCAAGTATACGGATTGTTATGGGCATTTTTAGCATAGATGTAGACTGTTGCATTATTAGACGCATGGAAGCGGGAGCATTAAGACTACACAATCGCCAACACCCCTTCTTGCCCTTGCCAAGCAACATAAATTATCGCAGCCACGCACAAGGTGACTTATTCTTCCAATTTCCCAATCTTTGTGAGCTGTTGGGATTGTTCCCCGTAGTTCCTGCTCTCGAGGATGGGTCAGATCTGCATACTCCGTACAAGTGAGGGACCACAGGGGGGCGGAAATGGTGGCGTCAGGGATTTCCCGCGCATTTGGATTGGATGGTTGGCTATTTGGCTGGTTGGCTGGTCTGTGGCGGCAGTGTATGTATCATGTACGGAATACTCCATATGCAGAGTACACGTGCGTCCTGCCCCCTCACCATCCCGACTTGCTCGAGTACTGTCTTTTGCCCAGACCTGGCTGAATCGATTTTGTCGAGATGACAGACCGCCTCGTCTTCCAGCCTGGTGTCTGTAGCATGGCAACGTCAAACCGATTACTTGATTCGAAAGGAAGATATGAATCGCAGTCATGCGACAAAGGAAAAATAAAAACTCCATGCATGCCGTTCGTTGAAGAGCCAGAAATTCTCTTTACACGACAGCATGCTTGCTATCTGTCAGGCATTAGGGGCGTACAGGACGATTCCCATAGTAGAACTGCAGTATTCTGCCGAGGCCAGAGATATCCCCTCGAGAATTTTCACGTGCCGAACCCGACTCAGGTTCGTCAAAGGTCATAATGCACCTCTTCATGATGTTGTCTGTCTGGACATGGTCGAGGAGCCAGTCAGTGACTGGGGAGATGCGGCGAGGTTTGTTATTCCATTGTTCCAACGGCGGCCAGAGATTTGGTAGGCCAGTAACAAAATTGAGCTACCATCCGACGTGCGACATGCAATAATCCTCAATGTCTGTGGCCTGAGAAGCAAGCCCGCTCTTATCTTCTGTGGCTTGGTCAAGATTCAGTTATGCGAGTGCGAGTACTAGCTGCGAAAGGGTTCATGAGACGCATACGCGACAGCGAGGATGTGCCTGCTATCCATTGACAGGCCATGTGTAACGCGAAGTTTGACGATTTGTCCCCGACACTCTGTTTCGTAGACTACAACTTTTAGCGAACAATCGATGCCTTGGAGGGTCCTGATCCGCGGGCAAGACTGGTCTACTAATTTGCTTGTGAAGGCGTTCTTGGTTCATCAAGTACATATATATATATATATAGATGTACCAGTTGCGCAGTTCTATCTATAGCTGAATTCAACACTATGCCAGCTGCGGAATCGTTATGATGTTGCTAGGCGTGAAGCGTCGAGGCAGTCGAAGCATTGTGGATTTTCCTTGTTGTAAAGTATAAAATGGCGTATATTGTATGTTAAATGTCCTCCTGTAGATGGTTTTACCACTTTGCCTCTTTGCTGTCGAGAAACTGCTTGAGGATGCCGACAATCTTGGCGAGCGCGGTGAGGTAGACCTGGAGGTCGGCCGTCACCTTGGCGCCGTCGTCGCCGAGCTTGGCGTAAAAGTCCTTGCGGTAGGGGCAGGCGCCCATGGCAGCGCTGAAGATGGGCTTCACGAGGAAGCTGTGGTGCGGCTTGAGGGTGCTGGCGTAGGCGGCGCGGAACGAGTCGGCGAGCTCCTCGTCGGGTTTGGCCGTGTTGGCCGTCAGGGCGAGGCAGGTGAATTCGAGGCCACTGTTGATGCAAGTTTAGCAAAAAAAAAAAAAAAAAGGTATTTCTTTTGAGAAGGTGGGGTGCGTCAATTACCGGACGAGCCAGAGGAGTCCCTCGGTGGCAGTGTGTTTCTTGGTCTTGAGCTCATTGCGGCAGAGATCTTGAATGTTGGCACCCTCAACGGGGGAGGCGAGCTGGCGGTCGCGGATTTTCTGAAACACGACATGATTAGCATTGGTCATATTATATGTATTTGGTGATGGGTAAGGAGAAGATTATATCAATCGTACCTTGATGTTGCCGAGCATGTCGTTTTTGACGGGCGAAAAAGCGACGGAGCCGAGGGCATCTACACCGAGGGGGGGGGGGGGGGG
>JARJPL010000534.1:0-20783 GCA_030782805.1 Aschersonia sp. MBC 622
GACGGCTTTTATAGAAGACGAGGTAGCCAGCTGAATGGTATCTACCTTCTGGCTGACTCCGATGTGAGCATTGAAACCTGATATTGAGCTGCACGGAACTAAGGCATCCTCCGTTGAGGCGTCGATAAACAAGACATACGGTGCAGGCATGTTGACAAGTGTTGTTAACTGCCAAGATTATACGAGTGTAAATTTGGCAAGCAGGGGTGCTGGCTTCCAAAAATGGTCAGCGAAGGGGAGTCATAAATTCGCCCCCAAATATTTGATTCCGTATATAGAGTCAAGTGCAGTTGATTGGTGGACCGGTAAAGGTCTCTGTCGCGGTCTTTACTGAGCACAGACCAAGAAGTTAAAGTTTCAGGACAAAAAAGAGGAATGCTGCCTAGAAGCTGTGTAGAGCTATCAAAGCCGGTGTAGAGATGGAGCTATGTACAGCTACTTGACGACTGTGTCCACGGGCTCCGGTGAAGTGCTGACCACAAGTATGGCTGCCACTGTCCATGATTAACCAGACACCATGCCAGGTTCGTATATCAAGAGCCACCAAGCCTGAGACATGAAGCGCAACAAGGCCAAAATATACGACGAAATCAGGCATCATCGCAGGATTTCCTTTGTTACGCAAAGTACGGCGCATGTAAGTGTGCAGACCGGTCGCGGGAGATGGGAGGGGGGGGGGGGGGGGGCCCCCCCCCCCCCCCCCACAGACTAACAATGAAGACAAAAATAAAGCAGCAAGTCTCTAAGGCATTAGCACTATCATCCTGAATCAAAGCCTAAGTTGGCATAGTTGCTGGTGTGGCAACGCGGAAGCTATACGTTTAGCTTGGCCCAACAAGAAAGGCAACTTTCCTAGGCATCCTACGAGAATAGTCACAAAACTACACACAACGCATGAGTCTAGAACAGCGAGCTCGCACCTCTAATCCAGTGGAGCACCTCCGGCCAAAAGACTTCACTGCCATGCTCTCAAGTTGTACCGGCATGGAGCTGTCTACAACGATGCTACATGTCAAATATCCAGCGCTTACCGTAACGGATAAAGCAGCCCCCCCCCCCCCCCCCCTTGTATACTTTACTTATATGAACAATGAGCTAACAATAGTATGCAAGTGCTTCCGACGTAGCACGGCAGCATCGTTGTGTGTACCGTCCAAGACCAGGGCAAGGCTAGGCAGTCGTCCCGTTACGCCTTGTCATCTGCAGCATTTTGATAGCAAAAGAAAAGAACATTAATGATCAGCTAGATTCGTACAAGGCTAGGACTAATACAAGGATATATAGTGCATATATATCGCAGCGCTACCAAAGAAAGAAACCAGGTACTTTTGAGCCGCAGTAGTGTTTCCATATTCCAGATATCATTCAGCCAAGGAAATGAAGACAATATCAACGGGAAATAAATGCACAAGATGTAAATAAAAAGCTCGGAAACGGCCACTCTTTCATCGCACCCTCCAGAGGGTTATCGCTCTTCGAAAAGTGCACATAGAGCAACAACAGTTGCTCCTTGCGACATCCATTTTCCAAGAAATCCGCAGATCCACACGATAAAGCACGCCTAGTAAAGATTGGCCACAGGCCCTAGTTGGCGACACGAAACCACACAAGAAAAGAATGAAAAAAAGGAAAAAAAAAGAGAAAAGAAACAGAAAAAGAGATGAATCGCTTCGGATCGTGTCCATACGAGGCCAGGGGCAACTTCTTCGTCAAGAAGTCACGCCGTCCTCGGTCGTCTTTTGTAAATTAGCGATGTGCGTAATTTGGGTCATATGTCATGTTGGGCATCGCGTTAGATTCGTAGCATGTTGACATCCGAGATGCTGCGGTGTCGCTTGTGGCTGGCATTGGCGTGATCACCCGAGGCTTTGCGTTTCGCAGACACATTTTCGAGCGGGCTGCGAGCCATGTCACCCATGTGCTTTTTGTGACGGCGGATGGGTGTGAGAGGGATGCCCGCCGTGTCGAAGCGGTCCGACTTCAGGCCCTTGAGAGCCGTGTAGTTGTAGGGCCCGCTAAAGGCCAACGAGTCCTGCGTGGCCTGGTTGCTAAGAATCAACTGCTGGTTGATCTGGTTGCGCCGGAAAGCGCCAACCGTCTCCGGGTTGAGGTGGGAGAATACATCAATCTCGCTCGAGGCCGTTGTGGGGCGAACGGGAGTAGACGACGGTTGCCAGTTACCATTTTCATCTTCCTCGCCGGATGAACCGCCTTCATCCCAGGTGATGAAGTCGCTTATATCCAAGTTCTTTTCGGCATCATCATCCTCGCCTTCGATGCTGGAGGAGCTGCCGTCGACGACACCCTCAGTCGGAAAAGGAAAGAAGGCGTCCGAAGGCCCTATGAGTTGCGGATTCACAAAATCACCAAATGTGTTGGAGGAAAACATGGCATTCAGCATCATGTTGGTGGGGTTGTTGATTGAGAAGGTTTGATCTTCCAGGGGCCAGGCAAAGTTGAATTGCTCGGGGGAGAGGTCTAGCTGCTGACGGCGGTGCGGAGTGAAAATCATCATTTTTCGAGTGAGGGGGTTCAGCACAGCAATGGGCTTCTTGTCGGAGCGGTCTAGCTTGAAACGGCGGACACGAGGCTGGCCACGTTGGTTCTTTACGGGTTCCGACTCAGAATCGGTCATTTCACTAATGGAAACAGATGGACGCCGGGTCTTTCTGCGTACAGGAGGTTCTGGAGTGTCGTCTTCAGTCGTGTCACCATCAGCTGGGCAAGAAATTAGCAATTTACGGAGATAAACAAGTTCCGCGAGGCAGGACTAACTTTCATAGCCATCGAGATCTTGCACGTCGGCCAAGGCGGGCGTTATGTCCTCGATCTCGATGTGTTTGCTGTGAGAGTTGGCGATGGGAGTGTCGTTGTCGGAGAGCTGGCGAATGATATCTTCAGCGTCGGAATCATTGCCAACGTGGTACTGGCCAGAATAATCCCAAAAGGTGCCAGAGTCGGAGGAACCGTCGTCGGGGTCATTTTCAATCTCTTTGCGAAAAGCGGGGTCTAGAGAGTTTTGAGCAACAAATATGTCGGGGAATAGGTCGCCATGATCGTCCTCGGTGTCGGTAGAATCAGAGTCGCTTGAAGGAACATCAAAGCGAACGTGACGCTCAATGGCCGCGTCTGAGGTGAAGACGCTAGCGTCGTTGTAGAAATCCGACACTTGGTTATCTTCTGGGTCGGAGACGATGCCGGCCCAGCTGGTCTGTTCGTCGGCGTCATCGAATTCGATATTGCCATTGACAGAAACATCGACTTCGAGTTCGAGTTCCTGGTCAGAAACTTGGTCGTTGTCGTCGTCATCGTCTTCTTCTTCTGCGTTGTCGTCGTCGAGGAGCGGTCGAGGAGAGGTCAGAGGCTCGAGCACGGCTTCTGTGCGAATATTCTCCTCCTCGACCGCATCAACATCATCCTCGTCGTCATCTTCCGAATCGGTAATGTCTTCAACGGCAGAGTAACCATCATCGTCGGAGAGGTCAAACGAGGACGACGACGTGGTATCGGAGTCTCGACGCTTAGTGCGCTTGAGGGCGGTGGTTTTTTTACGAACCATGATCGTAGTCTAATTGTGTGGGGTTATGAACACTTTTTTCTATCCGGCAAAAAGCCAATCGTGGCTGAGAATAAGTGAAGAGAATCCACTCTCTATCGCGTAGAGAATTGACAATGTCTGGGTCGTGAGTGTATCGGTCTGAGATGTCGGTGATTGTGGAAATTTCTGATAGTGTATGCCCCAGGCGTGACGGGCAGAGGTTGGTATTGCGTATCTTCTTTGAAACAGCGCTTTGAAGGCTAAGCAGGGCTCAGCGGGGGTAGAGCTGTGGAAAACGATTTGTCGAGTAGAATAGTTGAATATCTCGGTGAACTGCTGGACTGCGAGCCATGGCCAGGTAAGGGCTACGGCTCGCAGTGGGCGATTTACAGCTCAGCGACGGCCCTAGGCATGGTGACTCGGCAAAATGTTTTCTTTGGGAATGTGAGCAAGCTGTGTGCTGGATAGGACGACTTCGTTGTCTGGGTGGGATGGATTTGATGTTGAAGCAGAAGAAACAAGAAGAGGAGAGGACAGAAGGGGAAAAAAGAGGCTTTGGGCGGGCGTCAGTCCAGCAGTCCCAAACTTTTTTTTGGGTGGGGTTGACAGTGGTCTGCTTCGTCGGACTTTAGTGGATGGCCGCCTGTATGTGTGGGCAGATGGGGGGCTACTGACGCCCGATAATGAGCTTCCATTGGCCGGATTCTGCCAGGCTAGTCCTTCTCTAGATAGAGATCTGAGGCGGCTGCGTACCTCTGCTCCTCTGGCGGTGGGTGCTGCATCGTCACCGCTCTTTGCAAAGCTTCCAACGACATTTGAGGCGTCAATAATAAGGGGCTTTGATAGCCTCACAGAAGAGTCACCATCCAACTCAGAAGTGTCGACCCTGCAGTCACAGCAGATCATCTCTGCACATCCAGCGGGGCTCCCACTGAATGAAGTCTACATTTCCCCGTGCGGGGCTCTGCAAACCCAACATCAAGTTGCGAGCGTGTCGGTATGAAATCTGCCTAATGCCCTAGTTCATGCCCTATTCCACGACACTGCGTGTTAGTCACAGTTCTATAAGCTTTTTTACATTGACCCGTGATATCCAATCGTCCTGCAGTCATAGATGTATGACTCTTTTTATGGCAAGAAAAATTGCCCACCACTTTATTGCTCCACTCGCAGTCCCTGGACTTGCACTCTTCAGCCCCACTCTACCACTAGCCACTCGGAATGTGGCTGACCTCCAATTTCCGGTGGCGCTCCAAGACATTGCCTTTACGTTTGACCGTGGTCGAAAGAGACGGAGAACAATAGATGCATAACTTCGACGACATCAACTCCCTCACACTCTATAACGTCGGATGCTCGAACTCGGATAACAGATCAATCCCAAATCATCTTGAACGACAAACAGAATCTGCATTTCACTCATTTTGTTAGAAAAGAACGACATGTACGGTATTGTCGTCTCGCACATTGCGCTTGACAGGCGGCGTTGCCGTTTACGCTCCTGCCGCCATATACAAATGCCCCCCGATATTTTCCTCGCCACAACGCTGTGTTGTTCATATGATCAATTCTAAAGTTCTCTACCGCCTCGTGCGGCTGAGAAAGTTGCCCCATTTGAGTTGCACCGAGACTCGTGCGACTCGACCGCAGTTTCTGGCCGGACTGGCCCTAAGCGTCGCACAGCGACCCAGCGCGACGCGCACTCCACCACATTCTCGTTACTAATGGCTTTTCAAAACCCAGCAGATTTGAGAATCGCAAAGTCGTATTTTCAACAAGACGCGTCGCTACCTTGGGAGATCCTGTCATGTGGGCTGGTGTGTTGGGCTCGCTCCATGGCGGTGGGCTGTGGCTGTGGCAGGTGCCCTGAGCAAGCATGCCCAGCTCGACCAGCCGCTTCCACCGATGGCACCAGAAATCGAAAGCCATGTCAATCATATCACCCTCTTTGCCAGGGTGAGTGGCCACGATGCGCGTATCCTCTTGCCTGTTGTGCACATTATGGTCCTCTGTCAACACGTCAACCATATGGCTTGTCTAGCTCTGGTGATAACTGAGCTCTCATAGCTCTCGATTCGCCTGTGTGAGCCACAGGCGAAGTTGAAGAGCCGAAATCGTACGTGAAAAGTACCACGCATGAGTCACTGCGCATGAGTCAGCAAATGCAGGTGTTCCAACGACATGGAACTCTGTTGTACTAGCTCGACACCACTGCGAAGAGATTTAGTGCATTGACGACATCCTTGAGGATCGTGGTCTGATGAAGGAGACCGGTCGTTCACTAAATCCCAGCATATGGAGTATCTCCCTGTCCGACTTCGCCTTTTACTATGCTAACATGCAGTGCTCCTCTGACTAAAGTTTAGTCACAAAAGTAACAACATTCACATGGCCTATGCAGCCGTCTATAAGGTTGCAAGACGTGGTGTTTTCCACGATTTCGCGAGTGAATTGATTGGCCTAGTGTAATGGCGATGATTGACGTGACTCTAGGACTGCATTCGGCTACTTGCCCCTCTGCACTGCCAAATCTTAGATAATGCCAACGTCAAGAGCTCGAACGAACAGTTTGTAAATGCACCAGTGCATTTGATCGAAAATTGCTCAATATTATGGTGATGAGCAAAAGAAGCCAAGTGACTGCGGGCGCAGAGGCTCACGGCAGGTGACTGAACCTGCGTATACTTCGGAAAGGCAGAGAAGGAGTATAACGCGTGGTCCCCATTGTTTGCGTCATGACAATGGAACCCCTTGAAAGGCGAGAAATCCGAATTGCGGATAGCGTAGCAATAATGGCAGCCGACAGTCACCATGGACGAATGAAACAGCCAAGTAAAGGTATGTGATGGAATGAATGTGACCGCAGATGGGCGGCTTTGTTTTGCAAGACCAGTTGCGCGGGAAACAGTCTTGTCAACCGACTTGAGTAATCTTTCTTTGGCATGGTGGCTGCAGTCTAAGCAGACGCCAAAGTCTCGTCTCGGTTGCATCCATTGATGGGCTTGGTGTACTTCAGCGTCTTTGATGGGCCAGACGCAAGTGATGTCAGTCTGTGACGATTTTCAGAAACAAAGCAGCGCGGTATATGTCCGAAATGACGCAACTTCAAGGAGAAAACAGATACGAGCCGCAACGCCACATAGCCTTTGTTGTCCGTTGTCAACCCCACAACCAACTGAGTTTACAGCGCGAACACCAGAGTTTTTAAGCAACTGTCTCTGCCTCCCTCCGCCCATGCCCTCGTCGTCAAGGCGCTTGTCTCTCGATTTGGTTCATCCGAGCCCTGCCGCCAAGCTACCGTCGAGACCTCATCCCCGATTTACACTGATTATCTGGCAGACCCCTCCCCCCAAACAGAAAGGCACGGCTTGTTCGCAGGGAAAATTCACCCCTTATATGTGATCAGATTGCGAGAGTCATCGCTAGCAGCAACATTGCTTTTGGTCTGTCCCAACGGTCTGGCGAGACTGTGGAATGTGCCCTGAAATCATGCTGATATCTAGGAGCAAAAGCTCAGGCCAGCAGCACACATCCGTCGTGGTCTATGCAGGTACTATCTTGCGTGGTCAATGCGACCAACACTCGATGCGATCAGCAGCGACATTCTCGCTGGTGAAAAACCAACTTGCTACGGGAACAACCGCATCAGCCGTCACTGCCGGCTTCTGGGCGCAGTCAGGTTAGCCGTTTGCGTCTCGGGTGGCGCAACTCCCGAATGTGCCATCTTTCTTTGTTCTCTCACGGGGTGTCACAGTGTGCCAGTTCCGCTCGGCGCCTAGTAGGATCACACAAGGTTCCCTCCACGCTCAGCTACGCCCCTACCGCTTGTCGTTTGACAGCCACGGATGAGAGTTGTACAGCGATAGACTTTATTTCACAAGGCAGTGGGCATGTTTCCGATCGTGCTCCGTCCGTCTAAGTTTGAAAGACGTCTGACGATGGTCTGACATGGCTTACACACGGTATAAGTTCGGCACCAGTGCTCAAAATTGTACGACATGGCGTGAAACTTGGAGCCTCGGCTCGGAAATGGCAGAGACGGCGGCAAGCTGCGAACAATGACATGTTGTATGGTTGCATGCGTGACGCGCGCCAATAGCAGAACCGGACCTTTTCGTTGAACCTCTTCTGCTCTGACTAACCAATTATTTGGGAAAAACGGTATTTCAGTATCTAGATTTCGGCCGCCGCCGTACCCTTGGTCGTCAGTCACCAGGTTCAATGTATGCATGTCTTCACCTGCTAGGTTGAGAGGACGTCTTCATATGACCGGGACACGTAGCGAAAGAACGATCAGCAGACCACCCGGGGACAGCGTACTGCGCAAGAGAAAAGCGACATGATCGAGCGGCTAGATCATGATGAATACTTTGTTCGAGTATCGTCGCCGGACAACTCTCCGCAAGCTGTGTTGCATGGCCGTCTCAGTCTCAGCAGTCAGTCGCCTCACCCGTCATTGTTTCTATACCGACGTGGTAAAACTGATATAGGGACGTATATAGTAGCCACAAGAGATAAATAATACCAAAAAAATTCCCAGTACGAAGCATCATGGTTGTACTTGTCTCGAGTATATTTGACAGCTCGCATTACGCAACCAAGGCAGTGATTAAGTGCACCCGACCGGAGACAAGTGTTTGCAGCACGCGCACACAACTGAACAAAGAAGCAAGGGATACGAAAAGATACAGCTCGTATAGGGTTAATCCGTTGCAAATGCAGTTCGGCTGTGCTACTGGTCCCCTTTCCTCCGAGTGCATCAACCTAGGTCAGCAGCACGGCTTCATCTTCCGAAACCACTATAGATTAATTCGTCGTGATAAAAAATCAATGAGGGTTGATCGAAATCGTCGAGGACAACTGCATTCGTTTATGTCCCAAGCATTGCATAGCGAGTACGGGCACAGCCAAATGCCCCCAGAGGCCCACGAACAGCGACTGGGACACCTAGGGCACTTGGTAGATCCTAACCTGGTTCGCATTTTGGCTGATGTTGGCAAATTTGCGCACTCAAAGCGCTTCGAGCCGCTTGCAGTACTCAAAATTATGGTGCTCCGAGTTTCTGTACACGAAACGCTGCTCCCGTCGTTGGACGAGCGTGTCCGACGACGAAATGGCAAAAAGGATCGAACCGGGAGCACCGAATCGGCGGATAGCAGAACAAACCACAAAACGCGGAGATTTTGACATTTGGGTTGAACACTAAATCACCATGTCCGCGTTACGTCTCGCCGGCGCTGGCGTACAGACGCAAGCAACGGCAGCAACGAATGCGTCTTCACCACCGGGCGCGTAACTGCTTGTATAAATACCCTTGCTTATCTTTCGAAGATGTTCCGATCGCCATATTCAGACTTCATCTCATCAATCTACGTACTTTCTAGCTGCTATTATCGTTGGATAAACTTTTCCATATTCCAATATGAGTGACGCGGGCCAACTTCACAGCTTCGACGATGCAATGGACATCAACAGAGCCCCCCTTCTCTTCTGCGAACAGATTCTACCCAAAAATGTCCAAGAAGTGCTCTTTTACGTCGTCATCCGTCACAACGGCCAGTTCTACCCCCTGGCCGTCGCGTCCCAAATGCCCCCCATCGGCGCGCTCTGGCAGGTCTTGCGCAAAGACTTTGTCGTCGAGTCGGTGCGCAAGATATATGCCCACCTCTCCAACGAACGCAACCACGCCAAGCTCGCCGAAGAGGTGCGGAACGCGCGCCAATTCTACTACTACCAGGGCTGCGAGGCGACGCTCTTTGGCCCGGAGGAGCCGCCCGGCGTGTCCAGCGCCGAGGACCGGGCCGTCTGGCTCGCCAACCCTGCGTTCCCCCACGCTGCGCGCGCGCTCATGGACAGCTTGGACGGCGACTTATGGGCGCCGGTCGGGCTGCACACGACCATGGGCATGTACGACCAGCGGTACAGGGCGGTGGTGTTTGACGTGACGGACCTCGACAACGTGGCGTGCGGCGTGGTCGAGATGAAGCAGGTCAGGAAGACGCACGAGTTTACCGGCGCAACGGAAGAAGTCATGTATCGGACGGTCGTGACGGTGCCGGAGTGGGAGGCGATGGAGACGGGCTTTGAGAGCATGCAGGGAAAGAGGGATGATTCGGCGGCGCATCGCATGGCGGATTTTCCCACGATTCCTTTGATCAATGACGCGGTCCAGCAAAGTAAGTGGATGCTCTGTTTTTCTCTTTTTGTCTGTGCAAATTTGCCATGATTCTTGTGTCGTTTCGGGGCGAATTGGCTAACTAACGAGTTGCAGTGCTCTGGAACAAGAACTACATGTCGAGCTAGCCAGTTGGCGGAGCTCAGAACGAAGCTTCCCGAGGCTGGAAGCGAGGAAGCCTAGGAGTCTGAATTATGATTGACGACATTTGGTGTGGAAATTCAGCCACCGGGGTAACTGTCTATCAATCTATGTTGCGCCAGCCATTGGGCATAGCCGCCTGTCACGGGTGACATGCGTTTCTCTACCCCGGGGGACAGTGCGTACTGCAGCACACAGGATGGATGGATTTATACCATTTCAAATCAATCTGAATTTTATAAGATTTTTTTTTTCTACGCCCGTGGCACGCCAATCATGTTGGAAACCATCACGCTGTGACGCGAGACTTCTATTCGGTGCTTATGAACATAATCTAGCAACTTCTGGAGCCAAGCACAAGTTATCGTAGCTCAAACCGAGTGCGGTTCAGCGTATCCTGGCGCGGCAAGCGGTTTTCAAGCAGGCCGAATTACATGTATATCACTAAAGCAATAGCTCTTTGGGCTTTGACAATTTTGCTGTTGCTTCATGTCATGTTCCTGGCCAGAGTGAGTGCGGGAGTTGGCCGGTTCGGCGGGCTGAACGATGGTGTGTGTCTACGACTTGGCATGGATGAGTCTTTCCCGACTGGATGAGTCTTTCCCGACAAACACCAATCGTCCCACCGCATCGCTTCTGTATGTTGATACCCCAAAAATAGGTCTAAATACATCATCAGACAGGCCTGGAACTTCCGTCAGAAGTCCCGAAGCCACGGCAAATCACATACGAACACGTAGCCTGGACTTGGCCGGTTTTCCCGGCTTTGCAGTTCAAGTAGGCAATTTTTTTCCACCATCATCAAGGCCTATACGTGTCATAACTTGCCGGGAATAGTCGTGTCAAGCATCGATGGGTACAAATGTCTTGGAAACGGCAGGACTAAGTCATGAGATGATTCTTCAAGGTAAAAGCTGTAGCAAGACATTTTTATAAGACACGGCAAAGACCCTGAACCGCGCAATGCCGTTACGTGCGGAGCAAAGTCTCAGCCCAGCTAGCCATTATTTTGCTGTATTTTACAGAAAATAGAAATGGTACGCTTTCTTTGTCTTGGCTGAATAAGTGGGAGAGGTTGTACGACGACGGCCTGGCCGAAGCTGTGAGAGCAGCGACGGACTTGCCTCTCTCTTCCTTAATCATGGCGCTTAAGACCAGAAAAAGGTTAATCAGTTTCTCTAGTTACGACAAGTCAGTTCCTTGGACCCTTGCCCCTCATCTGCAGCAAGACATTGTTTCCGCACCTGCATACGCCACATGTCCTCTGTAGGGAATACTTGAAAAAAGAAAAATGTGTGGCCAAGTAGAGCGTCTGTCAACTATCAACCAAGATATTGCGATTACTGAGTGTTATGTGTAAGTATTGTATGCCAAGCTGGTACCGACAAGGGGGGCGACGTACCTACAGGGGCGAAGATGTATTTCATCGGACTGGGGTTAATTTTTGGCTAGGGAGAGAGTTACCTGACAGGCATACAAAACAAACGTAAATACTATACATAGTAAATATACGCGGAGCCTGGTTGCGGTGTAGACCCTAACGCCTGGATAGACTTAATAGACAGCATCTCGGTGTACTTTTGCTTTGCGTGTCGCTGATTCAGTCCTGCAGATGCACCTGCAATTCCTCCACGGCCTGTCTGCACGCGGCTACAACGTTCTAGATTGTCTAAAGGCTTTGGTGGCATGTGACGACGTCTGAGGAATGATCTTGAAGACGTTTCGCGACTAGGTGATGCCATCATTTAGTGCATCTAGGTGCAACAAGGTTGTTCTCCGACTAGTAAATATAGTCAAAGAGCTCCATCACGTCAATACCCAATCTCACGTTCGCATACGAAGAAATACATCAGAGACATACGCGCGCTCAAGTGTCAGCAATCCTTTGGCCGCTAGCCGGCACGCGATGGGCAGCTTGATACAAAACGCTGCCGCCTTTGTTCTCGTGCCCCAAAGATTGCCAGTTTTTTGTTTCGGCTATTCGAATTCTAGCTTAGTCAAGACCGCCAAATGCAAGGTCAGCTACAGACCCAAGGTAGTAGACTGGGCGAGCCATCACACAGAATAGTACGCTTACCTCGGCCAAGTATGATTTAGGTCATGGATTGAAAAGCACAAAAGACGGGCATGCAAGAGCGGATCAAGGCAGGCACCCCATGACCAATATTAAGGGGGCTGACGGGATGGAACCCGGCGCCCTGATCTCGTCAAGTCCGCGGGAGCTCTCGTCGATTCCTCAATTCATTTTACTTGGCCGAAAAAAAAAACAGCATCGGCGCCCTCCCTGCGACAACTATTGCCCTCGCAATCGTTTGCAACGACGAGAGCAAAGAAAGACCAGTAATAGTTTCTAGCCGTAGAGGCGGTTTGTGGGGATGCTAGAGCAACGTGAAGTTGTCACTTTTTGCTCTCTTGTTGGCAACAAGACATTGTTTTGCAAGGGACAGCATACGCCACGAACTTCGGTAGTTGAGGTACTGGAGCGCGTTGTGTCAGTTTGTTTTCTTTTTCTCGGCCAAGACATTGCGTCGGAATCCCGCAGAAACTTGGCAACATAAACGGCGTTGTTTGTGGGGATAATGGGATGCGATTAATTCGCCCAAAAGCAGCATTGCCACCGTCAGCCCAGGGCATGAGATGGTCTGCCGGGACCGAGTTCGAGTGACACAGGGAGGCTGATATTGGGTCTTATACCTCCACCAGGTGGGAATACGGACAGAGGGCGAGACGGGATGAGCGGTCGGCGTAGGAACGCACAACAGACGCATGTCTCTCAAGGCCTCTCTTGTTAGGTAATGGGTACTGCGGTGGGAGAACAGAGGCCGACTTGTTAGTTTGGTAACGGGCACTACGGTGGAAGAACAGAGGTCTTCTAGGAACACGGGAGCTCACCTATAAGAAGGCAGTGTCTGCGCGTGCATGGCTTCATTGTCCACGCAACTCTGGTGCTCATAGGGTTCAAGTCTCAAGGTCCCATCCTTGACCAAAACAATTCCTTCTGTAGGTCATCCTTGAGACAGTCTTTTGGTTGTTGCTGCCCCCCAATATGAAACCCGTCTTGAGTCTCTCGCTCGCCGCGGCTCTCGCCCGGCTGTCGTCGGCCACGCCCATCGTCATCGACGAGGCGACGTTCAAGGCCAACGGCGGCGACCTTTCCGACATTCCCAACAGTATCCGGACGAAGAACGAAGTGCTGCGCTCGTACAGCTACAATGCGCCGTGGCTCGTCGTCGGCGACATTGGCGGCTGCACCGCCACCTGGCTCGGCGACAAGGACGGCAGCACGTACATCCTAACCGCCGCGCACTGCGTCGGCTACACCGGTGAGGTGACAAGCGTTAATCGGCAGTTTACCGCGTGGGACGGACGCGTCATCGCCTCCGGCGCCGGCACCGCATACGTACCGCCTGAGCGCGTCAACGTGCCCCCGGGCATGGGCGGCGCCTCGACCGACATTGCGCTGCTCAAGCTGCCCACGCGCGCGCAAATCGTCGGCAAGACGGGCCTGCCGCTGGACCGGCCGCTGCTCAACGACGCGCTGGACGAGCGCGGCCGTGACGTGATCCTGGTCGGCTACGGGACGTGGGGCGTCGGCACAGACGTCAGCGGCTCGTACTTTCCAGCGTCAGGCGCGCGGCGGCTGTACGGACGCGGGTGTATTGATAGCATCTTTGAGCTTGACTATGGCATCGGCGCAACGTTTCAGCCAACCGGGCCGTCGAAGTCGTGGGCGCGCGTGGCGCCTGGAGACAGCGGCTCGGCGTGGTGGCAGATCCGCGATAACCGGGCCGTCATCATCGCGACAACCAACGGCGGGCATGGCACGCTATCGACAGGCGCGCGCGTCTCCAAGTACATTCGATGGATTCAGGGCATCTACGCCGACGCGCTGCTATCATCGGCAGCTAAGCCGCTGGGCTGCATCGTTAACATTGACAACGACGACAAGTACTGCCTGCAGGCGGGCGAGCGATCCCCGTACTCGCTGCCGAGCTGGATCTATAATAAGCAGGTGTACGTGGACGCCGCGCCGGGCACCGCCGTGGTGCTGTCCGACTGGGACAACCTGTCGTACAACCGCCTCGCCAGGTTTGAGGGCACCGTAGAAAACGACAGGCTCAAGGCCGTTAAGGCGGATAACGGGGAGACGCTCGACTTTTCGCATCCCAAGTCGATGCGCGTCGTGACGAGCAGCACGGCGCTCGGCTGCATCTTTGGGCTCACGAGCGGCCGCAAGTACTGCCTCCCGGCCGGGCAGCGGTCGGGCTATGAGCTGCCCGGATGGATCAGCGGGCTGGATGTGCAGGTCCAGCCGGCATCGGGCGCCAAGGTGACGCTGTGCGACTGGGCGAATCTTTCGTACAATCGCCTGGCGACTTTTGACAGCTTTGTGCAGAACTGGGAGCTGAAGAACGTGACGGCCGCGAATGGGCAGATGCTTGACTTTTCACGGCCCAAGTCGATGAGGGTGTCGTGAGGGGCAAGTTTTTGGATTTAGGGGGGGCTTACCTAAATATGGGGCAGGATTTGCCCGCTGAAAGTTGGCAGTAGCTACCTAGGTACCTACCTGTTGTCTGATGTCACTCGATTTTTGTATGGCAGCCAGCACTTTAACAGTATGGTGGACATGTTGGCAAGGATGATTCAACATCATTCATTCACGCTACATCCCCTTTATGAATTGACCGACATCTTGCTACTTGGAGTTTTGCTCGAGTGAGACTCTGAGCCTGGCCAGGACAGCAGCCCGTCGCAGATGTTTCGCTCGCCAGCACCATGCCTGCCCTGTGAATGCTGACACAGTCACTAAAATTACAGGGATGTATCCACTGTACATTACCTTTTGTAAGGTGCTGTAGTATACATGACACCGTGGTAGCAGATACTATTAGGCTGTCATTGTAAGGGTAAGCCTGACCGAGCTTATATTCTTGATTAGAACAATTTGGAATAATTTAAGCAAATTAAATACCGACATGTTTTCCAATACCAACCGACGAGGGCATTGCTGTTGCGCCGCTTGGCTGCGTTGAGGCTTGCTAACGCGCTCGTTGGTGGGGAGCCTGCAGCCTCTGGGTCTTATGTCAAGAAGCAATACAATGATTTCTTTCATGACAGAGGTAATAGAATTTCCCTGCATTCTGTATTCGGCAAAAGTTTATGCTGGCCAGCGCAAAAGTTGAGCTTATCTCAGGCTAGGTTTGGCGATTTGACTCATCTCATCGGTTCAGCATTCGCGCCTCGGAAATTAAACAGACATCTCCGTTCGGGTACATCCGAATTATAGCGCCAACACCTCCCCGCAAAGTCAATCTGTAAATTCCCAGATTGGAGTGGCTGACCGTTCGCTCGGGACCAGGACAGAGCCTGCGTTGGGACGGGGGCCTTTTTTTCCTGTATTTATAAATTTAACAGCGTTGCTGCTTTTACCGTCTACGAACTAAAAGATGTTGCTTTTGGTGTAATCAACCAGCTTGGTGCCCTGACGGACGCTAACCTGCAATACTTTAGCTTTTCCATAATCGCTACTGCAGTTCCCGCCATCACCAGGAAAATTCTGCAGTGGGTGCTAATGTTACGGATTGATACTTTTGTCTCTCAAGATCAATTATTCTGACCTCTATTGTTCTCCTCTACTTAGTGAGGTCCAGTGTGCTTATTGCTGAACACAATGAATACACTAATCTAACTGTAGTCACGCGACCTCCATCGCAACCCTTTCCTAACTTGGACATCCCTTGCTCATATCAGCATCAAAATGGCTTCTATACACAAACGACACCAATCATAGTGGGTGGCCAATTCAGCCAACTCGGTCAAAGCGAGTGGTCACCTCGGACAGGCGGTCCACGGCGGCTTGCCATGTAATCTCAAGCGCAGTCGGTTTACCATCTCCCCCCACGACAAACTTGGCAGCATAAAAGCTTCGTTTTGCTGCCGATCCAAGTATAGGTATGAGGTAAGCAACCCAGTCGTCGCCAGCGACATGACGTAAAATCATTCGCATAGGAATAATCAGGTCCGCACGGGTAGCAACGAGCTGCTTCTGCAACGTCTGGTTCGTCGAGTTCGCGCCGGGGAAGGGCAATGCATCCTCCACAGCAAACGTATAGTTGCCATAACCAGGGCTGCTGTATGTCCCCACAAAGAGGTCGTAGTCGACTGCAAGGGAAGATCCGTTGGTGGCATAACTGGGATATAGGATATTGGTTGCGTTGTTAAAGTTTTGCTTGTCCTGCTCCAGCTGCCGCTTCCTCCTACATCATAGTCAGTATCTGGCTCACAGGAGTTTTGACAAAAAATATTGAACGTGTTGGGGATGGGGGATTCGTACTCTTTTTGGCCGTCATCGAGGCGCTCGCTCGGGGAGATGCCTAGCCTGTCCTCTGCTAGCTTCTGAGTAATAATGTCCTTGATAAAGTTGCCATTGTCCACGGCGTTGGCAAACCCCACAACTCCAAATTTAATCTCCGGCATCCAAAAGACATTGGTGCCAAAGTTTTGCGTGCCGCCATTGTGCTTGTAGACGGCTTTGCCGTGGAGCGTGGCAATTCTCCAGCCGAGACCGTAGTCGCCCACGTGCCAGCTGCGCGAGGCGCCGCCTGTGATTTCGAGTGTGCGCGGGGTTTTGATGTCCTGGTGTGTTGCGGCCGAAAAGGGAGCCGTCTCGTGCAAAAGACACTTTACCCATTTGCTATAGTCAATGGCATTGGTGATGATGGCGCCTGCACCGCTGGAGTATTGGACCGGGTCCGTTTCCACCGCCACGTATTCCTGCGCTTCATCGTCCCAGAAATACCCAGTCGCAATCTGGTGACCGCTTCTCCGCGCTTCGCTATACGATAAAAACGTAGAGTTCATGCCCAGAGGCTGCCAGATGACATTGCGCAGCACGTCCCCTAACCACGAGCCAGTGACGGTCTCAATGACGTGGGAGAGGGCAATGTACATGAGGTTGCAGTACTGAAAGACCACTCGAGGCTCAGCTGTGAGTGGTAGATGACGCAAACTCCTGACTGTGGCTCTGTTGGTCTTGCTTGTATTGTTGGTCTTGCGTGTATTGTTGGTATCGCTAGGGTCGCTCGTGCCGGTCCAGGCAAAATCGTGCCCGGGCATGCCGCTACGATGGCTGATGGCATCTTCCAGCGTGATATGGGCGGTAGCCCACTTGTCCTTTAGGACAAAATCTTGTTCGATGATTGAAGAGATGGGTGTTCCCCAGCCGCGAGAAAAAGCCGTGTCATAATCTCCGGTGGAGATGAGGTGCGCAAGCGCAGCACCTACCTGTGCCTTTGTGGTCGACCCGCCGAGAAAAAGTGTTTCCGGCTTGACAGGCGTGTCTGGCAGTACTGAAAAGCCATAACCCTTTTGCAATAATCTTGTCAGAAAAAAGACTTATAAATATTGGTCGTTGAACGGTTAGCACTTACCTCTGCATAAACCTGATCGCCGTCAATGACAGCCAGCGACAAGCCTGGCACCTTCCATTCATCCATAAGTCCTTTTACATATCGACCAAACTCGTCCGACAGCGGGTTACCGCGTTGAATCGTTTCGTTGCGTTGCGACGGCATTGCTGCAAGTCCAGAAGCTAATGGGATTGTGAATGGCGCGGAAAGCAGCAGCGCTTTGGCCGACGAGAGGAAACCCATTCTGTTCCAAATTGTGCTAGGTGATGCTCTGATTCTCAAAGTTTAGAAGTAATGAGAAGTTTGAAGGTGAAGCTGTAATGTGATGAAATCTAGCGGAACAAAGGTTCCAAGAGGGCATTATATAAGGCCCGGATAACGAGTATCCTGACTTTGTTATAACCTATTATTCACTGATCAGAAAGGGTAAATTTTCGCATTTTAGAGGCTGAAATATGGGCAGTGCAGGTCTTCCCAGCCAATAAACACTGTTTTTTCTTGAATCCTTGCTAATACAAGGAGTACTTTTCAGGATCAAAGCTTTGTGATGGGTACAGTAATCAGCTAATCTTCCATAGAAATCTGCCGTAGATCTTATTATAGGTCGAACGTGACTCATGAATGACAATGCGAGCTATTCCGAACTTTCCTACGCAACCAGTGGAGACAAGCAAGTGCCGTGCAGTTGCTCGGTTTCTCGGGTCAAAGACGGAGAGCAACTTGCGCCTCAAATCGAGGCTGGGTATGATTCTTCAATACCCACTTCAGACCAAAACTTTTTCATACTAGTATCCGAACTAACCCCGCGTAGCTGTGGCGGAGTTGACTACTACGTCTCTATTGAAAACCTATCAGAGCCTCTTAGTAACTGGTTAGCTACCTATATGGGGCTCGTCAACCATCAACGCAAAGCCAACTCAATCAATTGATGGCTCAGGTTGAATGGATTGCGTTGATCGCCACCTGGACCCCTTCCACGGATAGTACTACAATGAAGCCACGACGCTGTCTTTCCGCCCATGGACCCAACAGAAGAATTATAATACTTGTAACATATTGTATAAAAACATACTTAATGATAGAAATAAAGAACCGGCCGCACAGATTAATCCAAGGGATTCACCACCACCTTGAATCCACTGACTTTGCCCTCATACAATAGATCCAGCGCCCGCTGAACGGCGTCCAACCCTCCCTCGAGTTTCAACGGAGGGTTCGACCATACTTGGCCGCTCTTCAAAGCTGCTGGCAGATAGCTTCTCAGGTACCAGTTACGCAGACTTTGATTGCTTGCCTCCGACACCAAGTCTTCAGAATACCCCGCCCACTTCTTCTGCACATTGCCAGGGAGTGCGCTGTCCTCTAAAGTCGGACCAGTCGAGAAGAATAGGCCCCCAGTCTCTTGAAGTAGCTCACCCATGAGCTTGGTCGCCGCCGGGGAGGCAATAGTCTCGAGCATGCCCTCATAAGGCCCATGAGCCTGTATTTCTCGAATTAGATCCGCTTTCGGCTGAGTATGATCGATGATGTGTGTCGCCTTTCTCTTTTCCACGAGCGCCCTGTTCTTCGGTGACGAGGTCGTCACCACGTGATAACCAGCATCCGTGGCATACTTTACTGCCAGCCCGCCAACAGCCGACGATCCCCCATATATAAAAATTCTCTTTCCGTTGGGCTCCGAGATTCCAGTCACAGGCGGCTTCGCCAAGCCCATATGAATCGTTAGAGCAGAAACTACGGTTGCGAGGTTGGCGATAACACCAGCCCCATCCTCCAGAGAGGTTTCCGGCCCGAGTCTCAGCAAATTCTGTTCCGGGCCAATTGCGTATCGCTGGAACGCTCCGAATCTGTTTTCGGTCGCTGCCCTGCCCCAGCGAGCAATAGCTACTCGGTCTCCTGGTTTGACGGAAGCAACTTCGGGGCCTGTCTTGATCACGGTTCCCGCAAACGTGAACCCGCCGATGAGGGGGTACTCTGACTCGAACAAGTCTAGCCTTTAATACAATTAGCACTTTTCAAAGGGCTGTTTCCCATTGATTCACATATCCAAGTACTTACCTTTGAATTTTGGCATCAATTGGGTTGAAGCTTATAGCCTCATTGCGAACCAATACTTCACCACGTTCGGGAAGACACAACTCGGCAGTTTCCACCTCAATCGGCTCATAGCGTTTTTTTATCCACGCGGCTTTATTAGATATCATTTTGCACACAGTATCAAGGGCAAGAATCAGTAAGCGTGAAGAATGAGTTAGCAAAGGCTGATAGGAGCTTCGAAAGCAAATCGAACCCCAACGACTCGAAGGAGCCCCAAGAGCTTTATGCTTCTCTGCGCCTGCTAGCAGCGTCCGCTATCGCCGGCTACGACAATAACGGATAGTTCCATTTGATGGCCGCCACCGTTGAGTCATTAAGCAAAACCCCGAACTTTAGCTAGCCTGCAAGAGGCTGAACGTAGATCTTGACTAAAATGGCAACAAAAATGGGATGACCGATAAAGACTCGGTCCATCCCGCTTCATTTTACCAACAAACTCAACCTCGTCGCGCACCAGCTAGGGCTGGTTTAGAAACACAACGAGGCCACATCAATGCTTAAAATTAATTCTTGCGAATACATCGTATCATGATGGAAACCTCAGGCACGATTTTTCTGTTTTATTTATTCATCGTCAGAAAGCCCCTTTACTTGCTTGATTTCTTCGTTTAACAATCTCCTTGAATGCCCATCAACGTCTCTATCCCGCAACGTTATCCCACACTGCTTACCGAGCTGGGCCTGCGCCAAGTTATAGTGGCACCTGTACTAGGACACTATTGTCAAGCAATTGGTTGTCTTGTACCGGCAGAACATCGCTGCAACGGTCGGGAGTTCGGCTAGGGCTAAGAGTCCGGTTTCCGACATTTACTCTCAGGAAGTCTCAAGTGGCTCGAGAGTACAAGACAGGGTGGGGACGGCAGCTTTGTATAGTTTTTGAGAGAAACTCTTGCCCAAGTTGGGGGAGAGTTTCTCTCACCAACTCTCAGAGAATTCAGGGCTTCTTTTAGTAATTAGTGGGTAAGCAACAGCTGCTGCCAGGGCCCCTGCTAGCGTGGTACCTCTATGACAGGGGTGCTCTGCCGTTGTGCAAAAATTGTCGATTTTTATGAAAAGAACTGGGGCGAATCTCATGAGACTTCCTGAGAGTTCGTGTCGGAATCAGGCCCTATAAGAGTCCGGTTTCCGTCTGGAAAAAAACTCGTCCGCGGGACGCGGTCGCAAGTTATGTACGCCTTGAGCATTTGTAGCGTCACAAATCCAAATACCGTTGTCCCTCGTTTACCTAACCGTGCCTGCGACAGGTCCTTGATTACTCGCCTGCAAGTTCCACTCACCTCTGTTACGAGATCGCGCCGCTGACGGCCTCATGTGCGATCATCGGGACTTATGTAAATCTCAATAAGGGAGAAGTATTAACAGACAATAAGGGCATATTTTAAGTAGTTGTTTATTAAAAAACTCACGAATATAACTTTTAGAC